>PVKZ01002902.1:0-176651 GCA_004027375.1 Macroglossus sobrinus | reverse complement strand
TCTTCAATTTTGTGAAATAATTTGAGAAAGATAATTATCAATTCTTCTTTGAATGTTTGGTAAAATCCACCTGTGAAGGCATCTGGTCCATGGCTTTTGTTTGCTGGGAGATTTTTGATTGCTAATTTGATTTCATTAACAGTTATTGGTCTGTTCAAATTTTCTTATCTTTCTGATTCAGTCTTGGAAAATTGTAGGTTCCTAGGAATTTACTCATTTCTTTCAGATTGCCTAATTTGTTGGCATATATATTCATAGTATTTCCTTATAATCTTTTGTATTTTTGTGGTGTCAGTTGTTCTCTTTCATTCTTTATTTTATTTATTTAGACCCTCTCTCTTTTTTCTTGAAGAGTCTAGCTAAAGAAGTTTATCAATTTTGTTTATCTTTTCAAAGAATCAACTCTTGGTTTCAATGATATTTTCTATTGCTCTTATAAACTTTATTTCATTTATTTGCCCTCTGACCTTTATTTTTTTCCTTCTACTCACTTAGAACTTTATTTTTATTTTTCTAATTTATTTAAGTGTAAAGTTAGGTTATTTGAGATTTTTCTTGTTTCCTGAGGTTTGACTCTATTGTTATAAATTTTCCTCTTACAACTGATTTGTCTGTGTCCTATAGATTGTGATTTCATATTCATATGTCTCAAGGTATCTTTTAGTTTCTTCCTTGATCTCATTGTGAAGCCATTTATTATTTAATTGAATATTATTTAGCTTCCATGTGTTTGTGTGTTTTTCAGCTGTCTTATTGTAATTGATTTTTAGTTTCATACCATTGCAATCAGAAAAGATGCTTGATATGATTTCAATATTCTTAACTTTATTGAGACCACCAGTTTGCCCTTGGGGCACTTTGGGACACAATATGAGCTGAGGCTGGTTGCCACTTGTGCTGGGTTTGTGACCATTTAGTTGAAGCTACATTCCAAGCCATTAGTGGCTTCACTTATGCCAGGCTTAGGGCAGCCTGATTAGAATTGCAGTGCAAGTTCAGACTATTTACTGCTTACACCAGGCTTGAGGCCACTTAGCAAAAGGTACAGTCCATGCCAAGGCCAGACACTTCTTGTTTGGGGTTTGTGGACCTTTGAGCAATTTTAGTAAAGTCTACAGCACAAGCTGAGATAGGCAGCTTGTTTATAAAAGTTTCTGAAAGTGACTCGGGCTGGACACACAAGTTGGGTGGAACAGGGTCTCCAGGAATCATCAGGGTAGGGCAAACAATGTTAGTTAGATTAATGGACAGCTGAGTTTTGATTCCGGCTTATACCAGGCTGGCTTGGTGGAGGTAGGGCTCAATAAAGAGACAAGGATGACTTCCAGCCTTTTCTCCTGAAGAGAGCTACCCCAACTTCTTCTCTAGACCTCACCCTGAAACAAATCAGTTTCTCTCAGTATGTCCCTAGCGCTTTTTGAGCTGCTGCTCCAGTTTTGGAGCTCAGAGTGAGTCTGTGAGCCAGTGAGTTCATGTGTGGTTCCCTTAGGAGAAATGCCTGGGATTCCAATAGCCCTTTGTCTCACTCAGATGCAATCCCTGCTGGTTTTCACACCCAGATGTTGTGGCACCAGTGCCCTAGTATGGGGAGCTCAATGGTGAGCTGGAGCCTTTTGCTCCTCAGGAGAGATCTCCAAACTAAGATATCCCTTCTGATTTGTAATTGCCAAACTGTGGGTGTGAGACCTGGCCATTCTGTATCTCCACCCTTCCTATCAATCTTATCATGATTTCTTCTTTATATCCTTAGTTATAGAACTTTTGTACCACTGCTCTTCAGGTGGTTTTCAGTGATGGTTGTTCTATAATTTAGTTGTAATTAGCTCAGTATTTATCTGCTCCACTATCTTGAGCGGAAGTCATGATTCAAACTAAGTCTATGACTTTCTATATTTCTGTTTTAAGTCATCAAAACCACCATTACTTGAAAGTACTACACTATAATTTGGAAGCTCATATAATTTTTATTTCACACAATAAATAGAGCTTCTTAAACAAGTATAGATTCTCAAAATATTTCTTGAGATGTAATGTTAAATATTTTTAATAAAAACCCACCTAGCATATCTATAAAAAAATGCATACCTATAAATATTACTCAAATGTGAGGATCTGCACTAACTTTTAAAAAATATTTTAATATTTTTGATATCATCCTTGCTTTAGAAAGAAATTATTAATAAAAGAATGAATATGCCCTTAGGCATAATTATCTATGAATTATTATGTTGTCAGTGGTTGGCTGAATATGCTGAATTATCTTATTTAAAAATATAAATTTTTTCCCACTGATCAAGGAAATATCAATAGTTTATTTTAGACTTACAAATAATTTCTGCACACAAAGTTACTGTTAAATATGGTCCTTGCTGAGAGAGGAAAATAAACTTTTTCTCTCACTGTTTGTCTAAATTAGCATCATCATAGCTTTTTATTAAGATATTCATACCTTAAGTACAATTTGATATACACTGAATACTCCTATGCCATTTTAAGTAGCAAATCAGAGTATGTTAATTAAAAAAAGCTAATAATAGTAAATGAATCTAAGAAGAAAGATTTTTATTTGGTATGACACATGAAGCACAGGTTGTCATGACTAAATTTAAAAAGAGAAAATATAACCAACTAAAGATATGAGGACTTTGCACATGCAGGCAATAAAAATAAAACTAAAATATATATATAAACAAATATCTTAAGAGTTGACTTAGGTAACAGGAATTATTCATAATCTCATATCAGATATTGTATAGCAGAAGTATATTCTTTTCATTCATATCTGAGTATCACACATTTAGATACTAATTACATTTGGCTGCTATTATTAGAGAACTGATTATAGTGGTCTACACATAAAAGGGATTATTTTTCTCATAAAACAAGAAATCTAGAAGTAGGCAGTTGGTACCATTGTTTCTGTAGTTCAGGACATTAAGGCCCAGTCTTTGTGTTTTTCTTTACTATTTCATCATGGTCCTAAAAAGGCTGCTATAGCTCCATTCAATCATGTTTTTGAAAGCAGGAATTAAATGAAACAAGAGCAATAACGATGCCTACCAGCTGAATCAGAAAGTCTTTAAAGTGATTTCCCTCATCCAAGGGCCCCTGCTTACATTTCCTTGGCATTCTCATAGCAAAAAAAGAGGCTGAACCATTGAGTCTTACACTGAAAAATTTGCAGTAATTTGTCACTACATCCAAGTAAAACTGCTTCACAATTGATACAGCGAAAAAAGTTATATAATAATAAGTTGTGTTTATTATTAAATTGTAGACCAATAATGATGGCATGAGTTCAATTATTGGATGAAAACTATAAGATTTAAAAATTGGCATGTCTCATCAGTCCATTAAAACACATTATAAAGGATAAAAAGAAATTTATTTAACCAGTTAAATAATTATAAGCATCAGTTTTAAGTTTTCATACAAGATTTTAATATCCCTTACATTTACTCTAATATTGTTAGCTAGCTTTTAAAGAAACACTAATCAAGTGACAATACATATATTTATTTTCCAAGACAAATATAAGACTTAAAAAGAAAACAATCAAATTTGTATGGCACTCATATTTTCTAATTTTAAAACCAGTCTTCAATTTCTTTATCTTAATATTTTTGAAAATAAACTGTCCAAGTTTTAACATTAATAAAATAGTGAGAAATAATCAATTTTTAAGTTTAGAAGCTTCATAATATATTTCTCACTTTCCTTTATATGTTGGTTTATCATTTGAATTGTAAATGCTTTAACAGTTTATGGACATTGAGGATAAAACAGGTTATTTGATATAATGTACATATTTGAAGGTTTACTAAGTGACTGACATGTTTGATATTTTCCTGCTAAATATATTTTCTGTTTCTTAAAAGTTTCAGTAGCAACATAAAGTCTTAATATACTTGCAGGACTAAAGTAATATATTTGGTCCTTTCTGCAGCAAATAGAGTGACTAAGAAATTTACAAGTATAAATCTCAAATATATTAATAAAGAACAACTTAATCTTCCAAAATTGTGCTAATTACATTATGCATCTGATTAAGTTCTAGAACTCTTTTTATTCAGTAAATATGACTGTATTAATTTTCATATATTACATTTTACAGTGACAGATGACCCTAGCATGTGTTCTATCTTGACACACAATCGAAATCTCTAATTCCAATGACTGTGTGTGTACATGTTTGTGTGTAAATGTGTATGTGCATCAAATAGAATAATGGGCATCCACACTATATGTATTTGTCTCATGCTGAAGGGGAAAAATATGACTGATTATTAACAACAAATAAAAAGGTCAGGACTCTATTTTCTTTGTATAAAAGGAACATAGGAGTAAAGAGCTCCTCAAACAACCTGAAGTAGGTTCGCAGGAATACACTTTATTCAAAATTTTTGTGTTAGATTGTCCCCTAGAGGTCATCTGACATCCCTCATTTTAATAAAAGGACACAGAGTCACAGCAAAGTCATAGCATGGAGGGTTTATTTAAATAAATCAGATTACAAACATAGGAGCAGAGGACCTCTGTTTCAGCTAAGAAATTAAGTTGCCAGAGAACTGATGTCACAGAGTAACCAAGTAACCAGAAATCTGGGGAGAGATGAGCACTGTCAGGGAGAAAATGGACCTGAATATTTACTTTCTTTGAACCAAACAACACCAGACTCCATATAAGCATATAAAAAGATATAGCTAAACATTTTGAATTAATCGCTAAAGATTGAGTGCAAGCTAATAAGAATGTAAAGCCTCTGGTGGAAAGTCCAAGAGTCTACACTCTCTTTCAGCTTTTCCCCCCACAAATGTCACCACACACTTATAAGAAATATCAGGGAGAATCTTAAGAAAGCTTTTAGTGTGGTGCTTGCTTGGCTATTGTGAAGGCCAGAAGTGTCTTAGAGATATCATTGCCAAAACTCCATTCATATCCATCTGCATTTCCCTTACAGAATAAAAGCCTCAACCTGCAAGAGAAGTACATAAAAAGTGTTACCTTAGGGCACTGGTAGAAACCTTTCCAGCTAGGAAGGTGACTAGAAAAAAAAAAAACATTATTTCCAAGGATAACTAGGGATACATATATTCCTAACTCTAGAGGTGAAGAAAAAGCAAAGATTGTAAAGACCACACAACTGAGACACAGGGACATTACACCACCCTAAGACTGTGGCTTAATTAGAATATGAGAGAACAGCTTTCCTCACACCTGCAAGATAACAAGTAAAAAATAATGAACTGTATTACAGTTGGGAGGTCTACAAGAGATATTATTCCTCAGCACAGTCCAAAAGAAAGGCCCAAAACCAATATGGAGAAACAGTCATTGACTAAAATGCCCCAGTAGTCTACTTAATTAAAAAACCATGTACCACTAGAGAGCTGGTGCATGACACCTATATATGTGTTAACACCTATATATGGTAAATAAGTATGACCTTACCAATAAATTCCCAAATCCATTACAACTCTCTACTAGAATTGCTTAAAGCCACACCCTGAAGGAATAGCAGTGGTTTCTCTAAGAATAGAACATATTTATCTCCTTGAGTGTCAGTTTTGAACAAATGATGCCAATGAAAAGACAAAAAAAATAATAAAAATAAGAGTAATCATTAGACTAGACTTTATATATATATATAAAATTATACATAATTATAAGACAGAAAAAAATTTTAAATGACTAATATGTTAAAGAGCATAATAGAAAAGATATACAACATGTAAGGTCAGAGAGATAATTTTATCAGAGTGATAAACACTAGAAGAAAATATTTAAATGGAAATACTAGATATTAAAAACATAATGACATAAAAAATAATGGAGAAAAGTAACACCTTCAATAGGTTTATTGGTAGACTTGACATAGCTAAGGAATGCGTCATGAAAATGACTCAAAATAAAATACAAATCAAAAATAGAACATAAAGAGAAACAAAACAGCAAAATGAAACAGAAGAGAGTACCTAAAAACAGAAAATATCAGTTTTGCATATGCATAATTGGAATTTTAGAAGATAATATGAGGCAGATGAAATATTTTAAGAAATAATACCAATGGATTTTTCAAAATTAATCAAACCAAACCACAGACAGCAGAATCTCAGGTAATGTGAAGTAGGATAAGTTAAAACATGTATGTGTACATGCACATGCACATGCACACACACACACACACACACACACACACACACACACACACGTATATCTTCATATTTTCAAACTGCTGAAAATAAAGTCAAATTTTAAAATCTTGATCAAAGCCAGAAGAGGAAAAAAACAAAAATATATAGGAACTAGGATGAGAAAGACAAGCAAGAACATAGTAAAATGACATTTGAAAAGCTAGAAAAGAAAGAAAAATAATCAAGCCAGAATTCTAGACCTAGTGAAAATATCCTTCAAAAAAGGATAAAGACTTTCTGAAAAAAAAAAAATCTAAAGACCTATGTTGCAAGCATATTGAATAAAAAACTTTAAATGAAGATTTTGGGGCAAAAGAAACATAATATCTTAACTTTGTGTCTACCAAAAAAGTGTAGAAAAGACATGAAATGAATGAAGGAGAAGTGAAATTTATGTATTTCCTTTAAAATTTTTTTAAAAGATAACGATGTAAAGCAAATGTGATAATTTATTGTGTGTTAACAGCATATGCAAAATGCATTTAGGAATGGGTGAGATATATGGTTGCAAAGCCTTTACATTAAACATGGAGAGATGCAATGTTATTTGTAAGTTGAATCTGAGCAATTAAAATAAATACATATTGTAAAACCAAGGAAACCAACACCAGAGTAAATAAGTCAATAAATTAGATTAACTAGAGTCATAAAAATAATACAGAAGAATGTGGGGAAATAAAAGAAAAAGATAAACAATGCACTAATATAAAACAAATAATTACTTAAATATTAATATTATAAGCATACAAGTTAAAGAACAGAGATTGCCATATTGGATGTATAAAAACAATACAAACCCAAATACATAATTTGTCTATAAGAAACCCACTTTAAATATAAACATAATACCATAGTGAACATAGGAACTTTAAAAAGTGAAAAAGAAGAATAAAATTAAACAAATAGCCAAAGATATATCATGCAAAATAAAGCATAAATAGTTAATATTAATATTGGACAGTTAAGTACAAATTAGTAGTTACAAAACAGTAATAGGAATTTAGAGTATAGTATCAGTTATATAGCAAATATATTGTAATGGCTGTATGTAGTGACAGATGGGTGCTAGTGCAATCAGTGGGATCACTTTATGAATTGTATAAATGTCTAACTTTAAAATTTAAAATAAAATTTATAAAAATATTGGACAATGTAGATATCAGAAGTACTATCATCATCCATAAAGTGTACTATATAGTAATAAAGAGTTCAGTTCTCCAAGAAGATATAATTTTTAATGTTTATACACATACATGAAGCAAAATAAAAATACAGATCTGAAAAGAGACAGACAAATTCATAATTACATGTGAATTCATAAAATATTTCTCTTTCACATTGGTAGAACAAATCAGGAAAAAAAATATCAGTAAGGATAAACATTACCTAAATAGCACTATCAACCAAATCGACCTGGTTAATATTTACGAGAAAAAATTTATAACACAAAATGCTTACATTAGAAAAGAATGACCTCACATAGTGACCTAATATTCCAACATAAGAAAGTAGAGAAAAAACAAATATAACTCAAAGTAGACAGAAGGAAAGAAAGAATAAAGATTGGAGCAAAAAACAAATGCAGCCAAAAACAGTAGAGAAAATCAATGAACCCAAAGTTGTTGAAAAAGACTAATGAAATTGATAAATACCCAGAGTAACAAAAGAAAAAGAGAGAAAAAAGAATTTACTAATGTTAGGAATGAAAGAAAGGACATTATGAAGGAACTCATAGACGTTTGAAGGAAAATAAGGGGTTCCTATAACTCTATTCTCATAAATTCAGCAACTTAGATGAATTAATCATTCCTTGAAAGCCACAGACTAATAATATTTACACAAAAAGATATAAAGTTGGTAGCCTTGTATCTATTAAGAAATTGAAGTTACTGTTAAAAATCTTACAGGAAAAGAAAACTAGACAATTTCATTGAAGAATTCTACCAAATATTTAAAGAAGAAATAATAACTAGTTATACACAATTTCTTCCAGAAAAATAGAAGAGGGAATACCTCCAAACCCACTTTCTGAGGCCAGCAATACTCATACTAAAATTGGACAAAGATTTATAAGAAAACTATAGAACCATCATGATGAACAAATATACAAAATTCTTAAACAAACTGAGTCTAGCAATATATAAAAAGATTAAACATTACAATAAACTGAATTTAATCCCAAGAGTGAAAGTTAATTCAATATTTGAAAAGCAAACAATATCATTCACTGTTATTGATAGACTAAAGTAAAAAATAACATCTCATATTTGCAGAAATAAAAACATTTGATAAAATATAATGTCAATTCATAATAAATACTCTTAAGAAAATAGAAATAGAATGAAAATTTTCTTAACCTAATATAGTATACCTATAAAACAGAGACAACAGGAAAATTCTACATTTTACAGCATGCTTAATTCTGAGAAACTGAATTGTTTACTACTAAGGTCACTAAAAAGGCAAAAGTCCACTCTAGCCATTCTTGTTTTGGAAGTCCTAGTCCATATAGTAAGGCGTGTTACAAATGTGAAAGCCTTACTGAATAAAAAGAAAAAAATATTTTTTTCCTATTCTCATCATTCTTGTCTACATGAAAAAGCCCCCAAAATCTACTTAAAAGCTACTAGAAATAATGTACATTTAGCAATGTCATAAGATAAATAGTTGATACAGAAAAATCAATCATATTTCTATATACCAGCAAAGAACAACTGGAGTTTCAAATAAAACAACAAAACCAAAAAGAAAAATCTCAAATACAATAACATCAATAATAAAAGAAATGCATATACATATATAAATAATAAATCATTTTTATATATTTATATTTAATATAAATAAATTCTGGGACTCTATGTTAGAACCTAGGAAACGATGATGAAGTAAATTAAAGAAACCTGTTAAAGTTGAGTGATATAGCATGGTCATGGATATCAAACTTAAAAGTTGTCAAGCTGTCAATTATGTATAATTTGCTCTATTGACTCAGTACAATTCCAATAAAAATTCTTGAAAGTTTTTTTTGGTCAATATTGACAAAATAACTCAAAATTTATATGGAAAGGTAAGTAAAATAGAATAGACCAATAATTCTGAAAAAATAAAAATATTGGAAGACTCACCTTGCCCAAATTTAAGACTAACTATAAAGCTACAGTAATCAATACAGTGTGGCAGTGGAAGATGATAGACATATAGATTATGAAACACAGTAGAGAGCCCAAACATACCTGTCAAATATAGCCAACTAACTTTTGACAATAATGCAAAGGCAATTCAATGGAGGAAGCATACTCTGACATGACCCAAGATACTAAAGACATGAGACAAGATTTTCATAGCATCTTTATTTATAAGTGCCAAACTAGAAGCAGCTAAGATGTGCTTCAGCAAGTGAATAAATAAATAAACTCTGGTACCTCTAGACAGTGGAGGATTATTATTCAGCTCTAAAAAGAAATGAGCTATCAAGGCAGGAGAAGACATGAAAGAACTTTAACAGCATATTACTAAGTGCAAGAGGCCAATCTGAAAAAGAGACATATTGTATGATTCTAAACACATGACATTCTGGAAAAGACAAAACTATAGACACTGTAAAATGGTCAGCATGTGCTGGGTATTTGAGAGGTGGAAGAATCAACAGGCAAGCATAGAGATTCTTTAGGGCAGTGAAAGTTCCTGTCTGACACTGTAATAACATGTAATGGCTACATGTTATTATGCATTTCTCTAAAACCACGGAATGTACAACACTAAGAGTAAACCATAATGTAAACTATAGACTGGGTGATTATGATGTGTCAGTGTAGGTTATTGGTTGCAACAAATGTACCACTCTGGAAATGGTGAAGGCTATGCATGTGTGGGGCAGATGGTATATGGAAACCTCTGTACTTTCCCCTTAATTTTGCTGTAAACCTTAATTGTTACTAAAAATAAAGTCAATTTTAAAAATTGACAAATTTGGGGTATGGTTTTATAGTGTTGTGGTTAGCATGTCTGCTTTACATGCAAAAGGTCCTGGGTTTGCACCCCGGATGGAGTCACCTCAGGCGCACCAGTCCCCGTAGTGGGTGGGAGGAGATGCTTCGCCATCAGAGATCCAGTTCTTAAGGGGAGATGGCAACATTTGTAGGTCAAGGGTGGAAGTGGAGGTGTGGGGAATTTAAGAGGGGGAGGGGAATTGACAAATGTTTTATAATGTTTTTTAATTTCTCTTATGAAAATACTTTTTTTCTATTTTAAATTTATCAGGGTGACATTGGTTAATTGCTGGAGCCTGCCAGCTGAGATTGAACAGTTCCCGAGACCGGGAGTGAGGATTGAGAAAGATAGAAAGAGACAGAGAGAGAGACAAAAGATAGAGTCGGGAGGGCTCACAGTGAATACTGTGGCCCAGAGTTTATTTCACACCAAATATTTATACCCTTGACAATACACGAAAGATAAAACTCACACCTGTAAACAATTGCTTGACATTTACATAACTTCTCTCACCCACCTATTCTGCAAACTTTTAGTTTGCAGGCAACTTTAACCTGGTCTCTAGGGCCTCCAGCTATAGGGCATTCGTCAAGAATGGCTCCCAACATCTCCCTCTTTTTTATTTATTACAAGCCATAGCCTTCCCAACTATGGGGCAGATGGACTGTGCCTCTTTTGGGTGATCCTCCGCAAGGCGTAAACCTTACCTGTCATCAGCACATGAATTCCATCGTTCATGCCCTGTCTTAGGTTGATTTCACCCAGGAGGAATCTTACCCATCACTGGACCCATCACTGGCCACCAGCCTCTGCCAATGGGGAGGTTAAACTGTTGTTAAATTTAAACTTGGAGCCTAACTCCGTGTACTTCAGTGCAAATTTTCATGAAGGAGGTGATGAAATATTTTAGCGACGGAGGAAGCAGGCACAAACAAAAACCTAAAGCAAATACTGAAACAGCAAGATGAGTGAATGAGGACCATGAGGGTAGAGCTTCTCAAATTTAGTTTTCTCAGCCAATTTTGCAGGATCCATAATAAAGGCTCTACTGTTTTTGATGTCAAGATTGTGTTTATGATTATGAGCTACATTCAACACCTCAATTTTTCTGCCTCTTCCCTGTATTATTTCCCTTCAGAGATTTTATTCCCTTAGTCTTAAAGGGATGTTGAGGGAGGAAGGTCTCTCTTCTGTAACTTCTTCAAAGCTGAGATAGGGCTGTAGTCCCTGCCTACTTGGAATAAAAATCTTTGAAAGCCTATTCCAAGGGCCCCAGAGGCAGACGATGTGAGGTTCCAGCACATAGAAGTGGTAGGAATCCTCGCAACTTTCTCATGGCATTTGTTAATTCAAGGTACACAAAAGTTCCTGATTTCCTGGGACACATGGACTTGTCTAGTTTCCATAACAAGAGCTGAAGATCTTCCATGGGTTTACAGGAACAGGTTGTGCTTATTGGTTTATTTTCTGAAGGAACCTGTGAAGACTCATAAGAAACTTCGTTAATTTAAGATAAATGTACCCAATTGTTGATTCCTTGTTTTCTTCTTAGCTATTTTTGGCATTTTTAAATTTCATCCCCAATCACACAAAATCTCCTCTCAAGACTACTCTTCACAAACCTTCAACCACTTTGCCTATTCCTACTGTTTGTCTTTTTTTAATCGTTCAGAAACATAAATCTCTATATTTTATACCTTCTGCTACCAAAAACATACATTTTTCTTTCTATCATAATTAGGATTTTTATCTGAACCACTATGCTACATATAACACAGACAAATATCACCACTATATTACATATAACACAGACAAATATCACTTTCTCCCACCACCACCGGGCATCCCTCAGACAATCTACTGTGAGGCTATTGCCATTACCAATTTTATTTCTTTTTTCTTTTTTCTTACTTATCTATTTTTTCTTTTTCTTCCCGGGACTCTTCCTTTCTTGCTTACTTGTATTTACAACTCCTGATCAATCACTGCAGCCCCTTATTTTACTTCTTGGCTAGCCTCTTCATCCTGCGGTGTCCTTCACTGAGTCCTCCGTGCTCAGGTCCCTGTTCGGGGGCCACTTGCCGGAGCCCGCTGGCTAAGATCAAACAGTTCCCGAGAGGGAGAATGAGGATTGAGAAAGATAGAAAGATAGAAAGAGAGACAGAGACAGAGACAGAGAGAGACAGAGAGACAGAGAGAGACAGAGAGACAGAGAGAGAGAAAGAGACAGGGTCAGAGGGTCAGAGGGTCAGAGGGTCAGAGAGAGAGACAAAAGATAGAGTCAGGAGGGCTCACAGTGAATACTGTGGCCCAGAGTTTATTTAACACCGCATATTTATACCCTTGACAATACATGAAAGACAAAACCCACACACCTGTAAACAATTGCTTGACATTTACATAACTTCTCTCACCCAGTTTCCACCAAGCCAAACTTCCTCCATCTGTACGGAGCCCACCTGCTCTGCAAACTTCTAGTTTGAAGGCAACTTTAACCCAGTCTCTAGGGCCTCCAGCTGTAGGGCATTCAGCTGTAGGGCATTCAGCAGGAATGGCTCCCAACAGTTAATAAAATTATATAGGTTTTAAGCATAAAATTTGATAATACATTACCTATATATATCTCATTGTGTGTTCACCACCTATATATATCTCATTGTGTGTTCACCACCCAAAAGTCAAATCTCCTTCCATCACCATATATCTGACTCTTTTTACCTTTATCTACCATCCCCTCATTTCCCCTTTCCTTCTGATAACCACTAAACTGTTGTCTGTATCTTTGAGTTTTTTATTGTTGGTTTGTTGCTTTCAGTTTTATATCCTACATGTGAGTAAAATCATGATTCTTAATTTTTTCTGATTTATTAAGCTTAGCATGATAATCTCAAGATTCATCCATGTTATCACAATGGCAATATGTCATCTTATAGCTAAGCAATATTTCATTGTGTGTGTGTGTGTGTGTGTGTGTGTGTGTGTGTGTGTGTGTGTGTATACATACACACACCACACTTCACTTGTTTTCATGTCTTGGCCACCATGAACAATGCTGCTATGAACATTGGGGTACATATATCTTTATAAATAAAAGTTTTCAAATTTGAGAGGTATATACCCAGAAGTGGGATTACTGGGTCATATCATAATTCTACTCTTAATTTTTTGAGGAAACTCCATACTGTTTTCCATAGCAGCTATACAATTTACATTCCCACCAGCAGTGTGTGAGGGTTCCATTTTCCTCATAACCCCTCCAACACTTGTTGTTACTTGTCTTGATGATAGCCATTATTACAGGTGTGAGATGGTATTACATTGTCATTGTGATTTACATTTCCTTTATAGCTAGTGAAGTTGAGCATCTTTTCATATGTCTGTTGGCCATATGTCTTTATATGTCTTCTTGGGAGAAGTGTCTATTCGGGATCTCTGCCTATTTTTTAATTGGGTTGTTTATTTTTTTGGTTGTTGTTGAGTTGTATGAATTCTTGGTAAATTTTGGTTTTTAGCCTCTTATAGGAGACATTATTTGCAAATATCTTCTCCCATTCAGTTGGTTGCCTCTTTGTTCTATTGATGATTTCTTTTACTGTGCAGAAACTTTTTAGTTTGATATCATCCCATTCATTTATTTTTGCTTTTATTTCCTTTGCCTTTGAGATCAAACTCATAAAATCCACTCTAAAACCAAGGTCCATGAGTGTAATACCTATGTTTTCTGCAATTTATTGTTTCAGGTATTATATTAAAGTCTTTGATCTATTTTGAGTTAATTTTGGTGTATAGTGACAGCAGTCTAATTTCATTTTTTTGTATGTAGCTTTCTAATTTTCCCACTACCATTTATTAAAAAGGCTTTTTTTTTCCCATTGTGTTTGCTTATTATATCTGTGAGTTTTTCTCTGGGCTCTCAATTTTTTTTCCACATTATTTGCCCATATGTGTGTAAGTCTATCTCTGAGCTCTCAGTTCTGTCCATTGGCCTATGTGTCTGTGAAAATATCTTAAGAGACTGAAAAGACAAGTTACAGAATAAAAGAAAATATTTGCAAATAACGTATCTGAAAACAACATTTATTTAGAATATATAAAAAACTTTTAACATTCAATCATAAGAAAACAAACTGTTGGGAGCCTGTTTCTGCTGCCTGTCTTGCAGACAGGGTTAAAGTTGCCTGCAAGCTAGAAGTTTGCAGAGCAGGTGGGCTCCATATTGAAGGAGGAAGTTTGGCTTAATGTAAAGAGTTGAAGGTTCCTTGCCCCAGGGAATGGGAGACAAGGGAGAACAGGATCAAAGAGGTCCTGAGAGAATTTATGTAAATGTCAACAATTGTTAGAATATCTGTGGTTTTGCTTCCCCATGCATTTCCAACGGTATAAATATGCTGTGCTTAATAAACTCTGGGCGCAGTATTTACTGTTAGCCCTCGTGAATCTATCTTTTGTCTCTCTCTTTGTCTCTCTCTTTTCCTTTCTTTTCTCAATCCTCACTCCCCCCCTCAGGAACTGTTCGATCTTAGCCCGGGCTCCGGCAACAAACCAATAAAAAAATGGCAAATGATCTAAATAAACATTTCAGCATTGGTATATAGTTGGCAAATACACATATGAATAATAATCAACATAGACAGTCATTCACAAATTGTAAACTAAAATCACAGTGAGGTACTACTACAAGCCCATTAAAATGGATAAAATTTAATAAAAACAAAAAATCTAACAATACCAAGTGACCTGAAGATATAGAACAATGAGAAGTCTCATACACTGCTGGTAGAAATTCAATATTGTAGAAAACAGTTTGATAGTTTCTTTATAAAATAAAACTATGATACAATAATCATTCTACTAGGAATTTATACCAAGTAAATTGATCCAAAAGACTGCATATTGTATAATACCATTCATATGACAATTTAGATAAGCAAAATCTAAAAACAGAAAAGAGATCAGGAATTGAGAGTAGGATGAGCACAAGGCATCATGAGGAAATGTCCAGGGCTGATAGAACTGTTCTATATGATAGTGTGACGGTGGCTATGTAGTTGTATGCATTTGCTAAAACCCATAGAACTGTATGCCACAAAAAGTGAATATCACTGCATGCAAATTAAGAATTAACCAAGATATATAGGTAGCCCAGCATGAAATGTAGATAAAAACGAATGTAACTGTATTCAAATGCATGACATATCTACACTGAAGACAGTCAAAAGATCTGCATGCATGCACACAAGCGCGCACACACGCACGTGCACACACACACGAGAAACGAAAAAAATATATGGGGACAAAACTTATATGAGAACTGAAGACCCAGCTCCCAGTCCATTGCTTTTTTGTACAATGGCCCACTGCCTCAGTAATTTTCTCATCTTTGTTAACTTGAGTTTTGGAGAATTATAACAAAAACCTAAGTAAGCCCATGTACATTTTTGTGCCTATATAGTGTTGGTAATCATGAAGTTGCTTTCTGGCCTTTATTTGTTCGGAAGTGTAAAACAATATCACCACCAACAACAAAAGTGTGATTTTGAGCAATGTTGTCTCCTTTGAAATAGTTCAAAAAGCAGCTGCTCTGCTGAGTGTTTTCAAAAGATGATTATCCAATCAATATATACTGCTGTTTCTTAGAGTACTCCAAATCATCCACCTAGGCCTCACACTGAAATGCCAAAATCTACATTTAGAGGCAGGAAGGAATCAGCTATTTTTATTTTCAGAAAGCTTATATTTCAGTATTTTTAGTGACTTTGGCTTCTCCTGTGTCACTTAAATATGCAGTTATTTGGTTAATTGACTTTTGGTTAAGAAAGTTTACCTCACCCACTTCCATCTGCTCCTCTCCCATATCCAACCTAGTATCCCACCCACCAATCTCTTCTTGACTGAGAACTTTGCCAAATATGTCCAATATTTTTTTACTCTTTAGCAGTTACTTGCTACTATTATTACTATTATTATTATTATTATTATTATTATTATTACCAGAATCATTATTATCAGTAGTTTAGCTTGTTTTGGCTTACTTTGAATTCCTCAGCTCCCCATAAAACCTATTTCTTCCTGATTTTGAAGTAAACACCAAAGCTTCCTGAATTATACTTTTACCAAATGCTAAACTGAATTTTGTTATAAATTCTATTTCTCCTCCAGAGGGATGTGAAGCCATTAGTTTCAAAGAAGTTCTACTGGTGCTGCCTGTTGTAGGTATGGAGGTGTTGGTTAGATAAAGGTTATTGTCAAGACATCTGTCCAAGAGCCATTTGACTGTGTTCTGGTTGCACTTAGATTACAAGAAAGATTTACTTTCTTTAGGAAAAAAGTGTGCCATTCTTTTGCTAATGATTTTAAGAAAATCTCTTAATCTCCCACTGAGTAACCTAAAAATACAGTAATTGGAGAACATATGCTTAGAAAATTCTTAGCTAAATGCCAATGATTTCAAAATGGTATTTCTAAATTAGAATTTTTAAATAGGTATATGTGAGAACAATAGAGACATGCATTAAAATAAAATAAAGGCAAATAAAGACCTAGCAATGAAAACATGTTGTGTGAGGTTGGAATAATTACCTTTCAAGATATCGCCTATAGCACTTAACTTAGTGTGGTAGGCAGAATAATTCCGCCCCCCCCCAATCAAAGATGTCTATGCCCTAATACCTGAAATCTGTCTATGACTATGTTGCATGATAAAAGGGACTTTGTAGATGGATATGTTTGCTTGTTAATTAGCGGACCTTAGGGAGATTATCTGGGTGGGTACAATGTAATTACATAGTAGAGAAAAAGCATAAGAGTCAGTGAGAGATAGATGCAGCAGAAGAGAGGTCAAGAGAGACAAGGGTTGAAAAGAATTTGACTTATTCTTGCTGGTTGTGGGCTATAGAGGCTACTTGAGACTGGAGAAAGGATTCTAGGACCTACAGGCAATCCTCAGCTGACAGTCAGCAATGGAACTGGGATCTCAGTCCTACTACCATGTGGAAATGAATCTACCAACAACCTGCGCATCCCCTAAAGTTCTCAGAAAGAAATGTGGCTCTATCTGCCTACATTTCGATTCTAGCCTTGGGATGCTCAGAACAGACAAACCAGCCAACCCCACTGAACTGCTGACCAACAGAATTGTGAGACAACAAATTTGTATCTCAAATCATAAGTTTGCAAAAATTTGTGGTGGCAGAAATAGAAATCCAATATACTTAGTAACAGTAGTTCTGCAGCATTGGGCATAATAGTGCTTACCAGGGATATAGAAAACAAATCAGGGACTAAATATCTCTTTTTGGCTTACAGAGAGAGGGATCTACTACTGATATTGCCAGTCTTAAACTTGTACTTTCTGATTTTTTAAAATAAATCTCAGTCACTATACCTTTTTATTTGTAAAGTATTTCATAAAAAAAAAACAATCTTAAAACAACTATAAAAGAAGAAATAAATACTGAATATAAATTCTGAGACAAATAGAGTTTGTTCAGAATGTAGTTTTAGTAAATGAATATGTCTCACAAGTCATTTTTGGTAGAAATTCCCTAAATACTTCTTTTTGGTTTTGGGTTTTTTTAAAAAAAATTTTCCCCATGAATCCTAGAATGTCTTAAAATGATAAGAAATGGATACATGTCATTGACTCTTTAAGGAAGTTTTTGCTGTGGAGATCACAGGGTTGAGATTGGGGAGGGCTGAACATGGGTGACCTGAATCCCATCCAGACACACTCTTAATATTATTATTAGAAATTTCCAAAAGTTCTATTTAATTTACTACTCCACAAGTTAAGTAGGAACACTGAATCTGTGAAATCTTGACTTCCTCCTATTTTAACAACTATCACAACAATAGATCACTAAAGCTCTGTTCTGGGTGGCCATTGCATGGCCTAAGGCAATCATTTGTCTATGAATTCTGGCAAAACTTTTGATGCATTAATTTTAACAGAACCAAGTGTGAATGAAACACAATTGGACCACAGAAAGAGGACAATAAAAAAGTTTCAACTGAATCTTTTTGTATATGTAAGTAAACAGATGAGAAGTTTTTAAAAAATTTATATAAAAAAGTTTTGCATCTTAAAACTTTCTTTACCCTCCTAAAGAGTGAAAAAAAAAAGTGTGTGTGTGGGGGGGAATCTTAAGGTTGAGACCTCAGCACTGAGGTCATGGTGTGCACAGGTTGGTGTGTGCACTTCATTCTCACTCAGCCAGCACAATAGTCCTTAATACAGTACTGTCTCTTGCCTTCCTATACAAGAGATTTTGGTGTAAGCTCTCAAATCCATTTTCCACTCCAGAGCTGCCCAAAACTGTGATTTCTACAGATTCGGTGTCTAAGATTCTGGGGTGAGAAAGTTTGAGCCACACATGACCTTTCATTGACCCCAGCACTCATAGAGAACCATCCTATAGTTGTCTGGGGATTGTGCTACACAGTTTAGAGAACTGACAGCTCTCTGAGCAGATCCTTTCACTCATGGGAAGCTGTTACCTAAACATGAAAATCTTCCTTAACCATGCCCCACTTTTTCAAGTTCAAGCAATGCCTTGGAATTATACAAGAACTGTAATTTTAAAAATAGCTGTTTTTGATAAAATGAAGGTATGTCTTGTAATGTGTCTCATAGGTTTTCATTTCACTTCTTACTAGTGATATACCTACAGATATAAAACAGGTCAAACTTTTAGTTATTTTCTAAGTGAAATGAGCCTTCAGAATCTGCCCAGAAAGAACCATTTTCAAAGGTTCAGAGTTAGTCTAACTTATCAAGGTTTTTGCCCCAATGTTTAGTCTCCTGCTAATGCCCTGGCAGTGTTGATGGGCCATAGTGATGTTGACAGGCAACAGAACAGTTCATATGCAAATGTTTATTTCCATCTAAAGCACCCATATAGATAGATACATTGAAAGAGCCTTTTTCCCAGGGGATACATAATCTTTATATAATCAAAATATTCATTAGACAGCATCACAAAGTCAGACCAAGAGCTTTGATCTTGAGAGCAGAATATTAAAAATATAAAACAGGATACAGTGCTTTCAATAAAGGGAAACAAAAGGCATAAACTTTGAATATATGAGCTAAATAATATTATTGTATGTTTCTGCCAAAAATGAGCATGGCTAAATGAAAGTTAAATATCTTTGTTTATGTAAAATACAGAAGGCCACTTACCTTTTTTTTCCCCCTGGTTCTATTGTAAAGTGCCTAATGAAGTCTTTGCACCTGACATATACGACTACTTCTTAGTGAAGTTTGCCATCTTGTGGCAAATCTATTAATACAATTTATTGTGCAGGGTTATTAAGGCAGCTCAAGATTTAAGATTTACTAGAAAATTAAATGATGCATTAAAACTGTATAATAAAATTCTGTTTATTTATAATATTAGAGAAACTGGATGTTCTTTTTGATATTTTAAGTACCTTTGAATTATCACAGATGTAAATATTTATATCTGTATGATACTTTCAGAGGCACTACAGGTTAACAGTGCAAACTCTGGAGACAAAGTGTCTGGATTAAACCACAGCTCAACCATTGTCTAGCTATATGACCTTAGGTAAATTAGCTTATTTTAGGATGCCTCAGTTTTCTTATATGCATTAATGGGGATCATTATAGGAAACTATCTATGATTCAGGTGATAATTAAATGTAGCATGTAACAAATTTAGGACAGTGCCAGGAAAAGCTAATCTCTCTCTCTGTATATGGTAATTAGTATCATGATCTGTTCCTTAAATTTTCTGGATAGTACTCACTACAAATAATCTATTTTATTGTCAATTAATATATGGTGTTTTTTATTTGGAGACTCTAAAGAAAACATGTGGAGATAATATTTCATATCTTTATAGTACTTATAATGTATTAAGCACTCTTCAGACTACTTCCCACATTTTATCCTTACGATAGTTCTATAACTACTGTTACCACTCCAGTTTTACAGATGAAGAAATGGAAGCATAGAGAATTTAAGCAACTCTTTAAAAGTCCCAAAGCTATAAGTGAGGAACCAAGATTTAAGCATCAGTAATCTCACACTGCAGCTTATGTTTTTAACCACTTCACATACTGCCTTTTGATGTAACTTATTTTGGATAAATTAGTAAATATTAGGTGGTTACTTTGGGACAAAAGAGGCAATAGAACAATATCATACACATGTAAATGTTCGTAAATTCTTCCAAAGTACCAGATTTCTTTACATTGTATTATCTATTCCACTCCTACATGAGGGCTCCACTCAATCTTATCATTTGTTCTTTCCCATTTGTTTTTGTTATATTTAAAAATTAATTTTAATTCATTTTAAAAATTAATTTCTTGAAAATTTTCTAATTGATTTTCCCATTTGCAAAATCTAATAAGGTGTTATGTGTTTCTTTCTTTCATCTCTCAGAACCTTAGAAAAATTGACATAAAATAATAGTTCAATTTTCTCACCCATATTTTGAAAATATTGTATCAGTAGAAGCACTTATTTAAACTTTTCACGAGTCAAGCAATTAATGTTCATTAAATAATTTAAGAATGAATAAAGGCTATATTATATCTAATTAAGGAAATAAAGTTAGGAAAATCAACAATATGAAAAAAATATGTTTAAATAATATATGACGGTTCTAAAAACATGCATCACCTTCTCATTTCCTTCTCATAGCGATCTTTAAGGGTAAGCAGAAAATTATTATTACCTTAATACCACAGTGAGGGAAGGTGAGTGAAGGCTGTTTGTTTTGTCCATGTTGGTCATGTAGGTAACCTGGAAAAAGCCAGAAGTGGAAATTCAGAGCTCTTTGCATATATTTAACAGTGTAGTGCCTGACGATAGTTATACTTATCATTATTTCTACTGAAAAATAAATTTTCTATTAGTATTTGTTTCATTAGTAATATTACTAAATAGCTACTTTTCCAACTTACTATTGTTGCTGCCAGAGAATTTTTTTTTGTCCTATTCTACTTTAACTTATATTTTCTTTTCCTATGAGAAAAATCTGCAAAAGTAACTCTTCCTTTTTGATCAGGAAAACAAGTTAAGTTCTTGTGAGAGGAATTAGAAAGAAAAAGTGGTCTCAATGTGGTCTTCAAAGTCTGCCTTGAGAGGAAATTGGAAAGTGGGTGGTTAAGGGAGAGTAAATTTTACATTTCCAAACCCCAGTCAAATTTATTATTTTACTTACTATATGTCTGATCTACAATAATACTTGAAGTATATAATGTAGAAAATGACATGTGTGACTGATGTATCACTTACCACAGGGGAAGAACTTTAGTGTTACCAGAAGTTCCAAACAGTGAAATGACTGTGTAGAAACAAAGGGCAGTTTATACACTTGGACTAAAGAGAGAAAATAACTGGAGAGAATTACTGAGATATCCAATACACTAACTGACGCCAGGATGTCATAAAATGTAGACCTATAGTGGGGTATTTCTTGAGATTAGTAAGATTTTCTTCATGCCACTTGAGTGCAAGATGGAATCAGATCAACCACTGCTTTTCATAGGTGCACATCTAAACACTTTCTCCTTGACAGGGACTCTTTTGTAGTCTTACTTGTTTTTTCTGTCACCTACCTTTTGACCTCAATGTCTCTACTTCATACTTAGCAATTTTCCTATTGATTGGCTAGGTACTCATAATGGTTTAATTCACTAACTTATTGGGACATGATGGCTAGTTTCGGAGGGCTTTACATTACTGAATAAAATTTCTAAAACTTTAAGTATTTGAAAATTTTGTTTAAATGATTACTTAATATTTAGACAAAATAAAAAAGCAACAAATAATCTTTACCTATTGCATCATGGAGAAGGCAGAAATTAAAAGTTAAGAGATATTGCTCTCTTATTTTCTTCAGACATGGAAACAAAACACATCAATGATTAATAAGTGCTCATTGCCATAATTCATGAAAACTTTCAAGGAAAAGTTTAATATTTTCTACCTTATGTCATTTCCACTTAAAAGAGAAAATTTTATCAAGAGATAATGCAAGTTACTAAATGTTTAGACTTCTGAATAAATACGTCATTTTAAAACTATATTTCTGCATAATTTTACTCTAACAGTGGTCAACTGTCATTTTCTGACTATAAAAAAGAGTGGGATCACTTGTTGAAGATTTCTATTGATTGACTTCTAAATTGCCAGTTTCCACAGCTATTTGATAACATGCCAGATAAACTAGCTACTAAAGAAAGAGTTCAGTTAACATTTAACACATACTTTCAAAAAAATAAACATGTAAGTAAAATAAAAAAAGTCTTTTTGGTATATTGTTCATATATATATATATATATATATATATATATGGACTAAATATTCTGCAAAAAGGTAAAAATAAGCGAAGAGCTCATATGTCCAGATATTTCATCACTCAAAACTAATATTAATATTTTTAATTCTTTGTTTTTCTACTTTATATACTGGAATCCAGTTGAGCTGTATATTACACACAAGTTATAAAAGCCAAACAACACATACTTGGATCTGGTATGCTTCCAGTGCAAAATTCCTATGTACTATAAGAATCCACATAGAATTATACAGTATTCATCAGCCCACAAAAATGCAATGGACCAAATCAGCATGAAATATGCCAAGAGGAACTCAAGTCAAAATGTTAATATATTTTAGTGTGCAACTAAACATTTAAAATATTTTTTCTTGAATAAAAATTATCTTTTTTGCAGAGCTGTACTGTCACTTTATATAAAATGAGAGTATTTTTTTAAAAGTTTCACTGTATTAAAATATTATTAATTAACTTGAATTGACTATTGTAGGTAGCTAATTTGGGAAATTTTATCCTCCCTTCCTTCCTTCTTTTTTTTTCTTTTTTTTTTCTTTCTTCAGCTTTAAAATATCCCAGGAATATACATATTTTTATTTTTTCACCAACTAAAGATTAGTAGCATTGTGGATATGGGGATAGGGAGGGAGAAAAGGGGAAAGAGAAAAAGAGAGGTTTAGAGAGAGAGAGAGAGAAAAGGAGAGGAGAGGAGAGCATTCACATTTGTCTTAAAAGGGTTTTAATATCAGAAAATGAACTGTGTGTTGACTGAAGATTGACTAATGGGATATATTATGATAGTTTAGAAAGCTAAGGTAAGCCAAATATCTCAGAAGAAAATCTGGTTTGCTGTCAATGAAAAATTAAAAGTGTGTTATAGACTTCATATAGAGTACATACTAAGATCTCAATAAACACAAAATCATGTTATAATCTAAACGCTGTCACTTTCCAAAAAGTATTTGAAAAATTCAGAGTTCGGAAGTGTAGTCTCCAATATCTCCATTTCTTCTAAAAACCAGCTTGAAATGTTATATTTCACTATGATGTTCTAAGTGTTGTGTCCAGAAAATAAACTAATAAGAATATCTGCATTTTCATTATGATCTATATCAGGTATGAAATCACCAGAATATCAGAGTTTTTTAAGATAAAGATTGGTCCCTGATACAGCACATGTGAGGAATCAGGCCTCTTTCAATGTGCAACTATGAGAATCATGAGAATGCCCATTCCTCATAGGGGATCCTTACATTTCTACAGTATTTTACCTTCAAATAGTATTTTTTCAGGCCATTTTTTTTTTCAGGCTTCTAGGTATCAAATATAGTATTTCCTTAATTCTCCTTAAAGTATGACTATAAATCTGTTATCATTTTTTTCTCTGTAATCTTATAATTAGTGAAGTCAAGAATTTTTTGAAATCATCTTATTCCATTTAACATATTCCATTTCTCTCAATATTTCCATTTTATACAAATGGTAGATAAAATAAAAAAAATACTAGTCAAAAATTAGCAGAAGGAAAAAAAAAAACAGTGAAGCAGTTTTTTTTTTTTTTTAATATTAGAACATACCATGGAACAGGAATAAATGTTACTAACATCAATAGACTCCTAGAATTTTGAGGCAGAAGGTAGTTTTTTAGTCTAGCTGTTTTAAACCGAGAAGTATCATTAGATGTCTATGGTCTTCACCTCTATGCTGCTTATCTAGGAAATCTTATCTAGGGCCTTAATCAAGCCCCCTGAATCCCTGTGTGTTGAGCATGGTGTGGAGAAGCTAAATATGTTACCCTAAATACCTTCCTCTGCTCCAGGAAGAGAGTATAAACTAGCTGAATGAGAAAAATCCCAACAACTCTGCAAGAGATCTTAAAGTTGATACAGAGCACACTGACAGCATAGAATACAGGGTAGAATATTCTGCCAAGATGAAACAATATGCTTACACTTTAGCTCACTAAATCGGGCTGGGAGAATCAAAGAAATAGCTGACGTGAATTACATTGAATGATATGGCAGTATAAAATTGACACAGGTGAGCACACACATGACCAACATTTTTCTGATAGTCAGGTGGGGACAGAGAATGTTTCCAAATTTTTGACTTAATTAGTTTCATAATTATGTACTCAGTATTATTCTGTGTCATGCACTGACACAAAATAAAAATTATGGACTTATTAAAGTTTAAACTCTAGCAAAATCTATATTTATACTGAAAAAGCAAGATCAAGTTTTCTGAATCAAGAAGATAAGTGTTCAATGCCAGAAATTATATTAGGTTGCGGAAAATAAAGTAAAATACAATTATAACCTTGTTTTGCATGATATATGTATAGTATTTGGCACAGAACTCTTCATGTAGTAACTATTCAAAAATGTTAATTCTATTTTATAGTGTCCCCCCAAATTAAACCAAATCTGGAATTTATTTGCCAATTTTATTACTTTTATGTTTTATAAATTATTGTCTTCTGTATTTTGTTTCTTTGTTCTGCCAACTTACCTTTCTATTTTTAATTTTTATGTTATTTTACTAATATTTATTTTGTTATTTTTGATTTATAAATTATTTAAAACTAAATGATAAATCATTAAAAGTTTCTTCTGATGCAAGCTTTATGTGCATCTCATATACTTTAAAATGTAGAATTCTAAAATATTCAAAATTCTTCTTTTAATTCTTATTTTACCCAGAAGTTAGGGGAGTTTTAAATATTCTTATTTGTTTAAAAGTAATTTTTTCCTCTTTTCTTAAAAAATAATCTTTATTGTTGCTTTGTTTCTCCTTTAAAATTCATTGGCATTTCCCTTCTATGCTAATTTATATTTAATATTTATAACTATTCTAGACACTTGAAAATGGATATTATTCTTACCTTTTAGGATATTGATATATTTTAACCTTATCTATTTTATCATTCTAATCTTCCTTTTCTACCACTCTGTATATCCCTGTACAGTAATGAAGTTGATGAGAAATTCAGTTTTATTTTAGACTGTCCTCTAGCTAGCTTATGAAAACAAAGAAAACAGTAAATAGGAGGGATGGGAAAGGGGCTGTAATACAGGTATAGAGATTTGTGTAAATGTTTATACATTTATTATTAACTTTATTGATATATAATATACACAAAATGAAATTAATTTATTTAAAGAACACAGATGAATTATGGTAATTAAATGCAGTCACATGAAATGCAAATTTATATTTTATTAATGATGTACAACTTTATGAATACAACAATACATTTTACCTTGTATTTAAATAGATAATCTGCAATGTTCAACTGAGGATTCCACATGACAAAAGTTCTGTTTGTTATGTCATATAAAGAACTTTAGAAGAAGAAATCAAGATGGAGAGATAAAGAAACATAGGAGATTGTCTTGGCAATGTGCTCTCAGCTGTCTCATGTTGGGGCAGTGGTCAGACTAAGGAATGTCATGGTATTCATTTAAAAAAAAAGGGGTATTTAACATAAAAAGAGTGAGAACTGAGGACTCAATATTTTGACTTTGTGAATTTTATTTTGGTTCCATTGACCCTATCTGACACAAAGGGAGCTCTCTGGCATTGAATTGATGGAAGAAATAAAATTTATCTAGGCTTTACATCATTATGACCTAAAAATATTTCCAAAGCACAGGAATAGGCTAGCTCCACCTAACACAGAAAACTTTTACTGAAGTGCCAGTGGAACTTAATGCTTGTTAAGGTAGCTCCTGTCCTTGTACTCTGAAGACATCAAGTTAGGTCTGGGAGAACTATAAAATGCTCTAAATATGAAATACTGTGGGGACAGACTCTCTGTGTTGAAACAGTTCAGTGACTGGCAGATTGGGATGTAATATATGCACTAAAAATTGAGGTGCTGTGATTTTGAGGGGATCTTGCCAAGCCTCACAGATATTGATCCTACCAGAGAGAGAGAAAAATATCTTCTTGAACCATATATCCTTCCATTTCTTACAGGAAATTTAACTCTTATAATCTACGGAACCACCATCATATATATGAGACTTTTTTGACCAAAACATTGTATGGTGTATGATTATACATTTCATTTAAATTAAGAAGATACGTTTTCTATTTCTTGTCATGCCAGATAAAAAGCACACTTTGATTGGTGCTCCACAGGGGATAAAGATGTTGAGTAGTTTACCCATAATATCCCTGATAAATAAGATGGTAATAGTGACTAATGAGACACTTTGAGTTGTTTGAAAAATCTATTTGCACTCAAATAATTCAAGAAAGAATTGAATATTTTTCAGTTCTGCCACTTGTTTATTGCCACCCTCTTTCTTATTAAGAATCATGAATTTTTATTAATCAATGCTAAATATAACCAAAGACATGAGATGGGAAGAAATAAAATCATAAAAGAGATGTTAAACTTCTATTTATTCTGTGATTAAATTCTCTCTTTTATGCTTCAAATATCTGTATAGAACTTTGGGCATATAATATTGTCTAAACTAGGTGGAGTTAAAAGGCAGTTAAAAGAGCACTTGTTTGATGGATGTTTTTTTCAATTTTCATAGCTTCAATTTCATTTTTAATGAGATCCAAATGGTTTTCAAATGTATAATCATTTTAAAAGCTATGACATGCTTAAATGGACATTAGAACTTTTATCTGTTGTAATCTTAGCTACAGTACTCTTGTAAATGAAGAGCATGGATGTAAGGTCTTGAATCATTCTGGATTTAAGTATTTTAAATTGTTGGCAATAAATGATTAGAAATGAGAAACCACCCCAGGAAAACATCTCACTGAGCCCATTTATTAAACATTGATTTTTTTTTCTGGCTCAAAAGCATTTGAAGTTATTCCATCTAAATGTCAAAATAAACCAATCTACTTTCATAAATTAGGTTTGTCTGTTAATATTACTGAAGAGAAAAAGCAGTAACATGAAAATCACTTTGCTAAGCCATTTCCTAATGATGTAGTTCATGTATACATACATTTAACATCGTATTAATGGTTATGTTTGCTTATAAAGCCATATTAAAGTGAAAAGCAAGTAGAAACACAAAAGATGTGATAATCAGAAATGCATACAAAATAAGAAATAGTCATAGATCAATTCTGAAATACTGAGAGTAAAATAAAAAGTATATTTAACTAGGGTACATATTAATATTAGTTTAAGTATAAAAATGTTGTCATTTTGTATTTTTACACATATCACCTTAGTCACTTGGATGATATTACAATAAATGTGGTTAATACAGATACCTATAATCTAGTTTTCAAAATACTTCAACTAACTGAAAGGCCTCAAATGTATGTATGAAAGAGGTGGAAAGAGTAGAAGAAAAAAAAGGCCACAAAGTGTCTAACATTAAAGAGTAAGAAACAAGAACAACAAAAATAAATAAATAAAATAGAAAAAAATGATAAAGGCTTAGTTCTTCCAATGTTCTATTTGTTCATTGATCAAAAAGAAACAAATTACTTGTTGTTAAGTCTTTTCTTGAGAAAGGCAAGAAACAAAAGCAAATAGACCAAAATAAACAAATGGAGAGGAAAAAGAGGAAAAGGAAAAATAAGGTGGGGAAAAGTAATAGGGACCACGATAGGGAAGAAAAAGGAAACTAAAAATAGAGGAGATAAAACAATACTGGAGAATATTAAGTTACCTTCAATAAAACCAAACATATGTGGGATTAAAAAGTTGGAGATGGTTAGGATTTGCAAATAAACTAGTGCTAAATAACTAAAATGTCCCTAATGTCAGATAAATTTATAGATGAATTTTTAGAATTAAAACTATAAAATATATGTGTTCAAGATTAAATTGTATATTCGCAAAGGGTAAATTTAGCAGTTTAAAGAAAACATTATTTCACATCCAGCAACCAAAAAAGAAAAAAATAAATAAAAACTAAAAAGGTACAGAAAACTATAACAATAATGAAAATGAGATTAATGAAATTAATGCTAACCTGTTTACTATAACAAGGAATGCAAAGTAAACATCTGGTTCTTTATATAATTTTACCACTGAAACTTAATATGACATTAACTATAGGATGATCATAAAACAAAAATTTTACAATTTTAAATTAGGTAAACTGGAGCCACCAAAGCATTCACATATTATACTGAGGTAGATATCTGATCCCAATTTCAGCAGAGATGTAGGCAATCTTGTGGGCCAAACTTGGGTACACCAGAGACCAACCAGAAAGGAATACTGGATGTTAAATACAGTTGGAGTCAAAAGAAGCATGAGAAGGAGGAATTTAAGGCTTTGTATAAACATGTAAATTATGGCATGTGTGTTTTAGAATGTATGGGACACAGCAGACCTGTTGCTTCTCTATCATCTCTGGTCCAGAAGAAGTAGTTAGTAAATTATGGAGATATAATTCATTTACTTCACTTGTTCTCCTGATTGATATTGCTACATGGAAGATAGCAAGAACTGAGAAAAGGAAAATATTTCTCCCTAGTGCCTTAAATGAGTTGGCCTGAGCTTGAAGTGATCGCAGTACCTGTTCAGGCTACTCTTGCTTTAACTCTGGAAGATTAGACTATCTCAGAACAGGATGTAGGATAGGAAATCAAGCATGATTTCTTTTCAGTTTTTAATAACAATTTTAATATTTAATTTCTTCCAGAACATTGAAAAGAATGAACTGATTCCCTATTAATTTTATAAAAATGCAATAAGCCCAGTACCAATATCTGAAATATATAGTGCGTTCACACACATACTCACACACACACACACACACACACACACACACACACACACACACACACAGACTCAGTTTAAAATAAGACATAGATACAGATTTCTAAACAAAATAGTAAATAGTAAATAAAAAATTATTTATTACCAAATAATTATGGTCCTAAAAATTAAAACAGTTATTATTAATACCTTATTAATATATATTATGTCAATAGACTCACTATTTTTAAACTATATATATATCAATGTTTCTGGAAAAAACAATATTTGAATATTTGTTTCTAAAACCAATAACCAACCAATCAATAAAAAAAATTAGCAATCCTTAAAACATTTTACAAACACTAAATTTGGTTGAAAGATACCAGTCACCGAATAGCAAACAACATCATGCTATACAGTGAAATTTTAGAAGCATTTCTAAAGCAGAATGCCAATAGCAACATTAGTTTTTAATACTGTTTTAGTTTTTAATACAGTGAGATAAGGCATGATACTATGAGGTATAATTTTGGGGAAAAAATTCACTTGAAAAATATAATCATATGAATATAAAAACTAAGATAAAGGTAATAAATAAAACAATCTGCTATTTTTACTTAGTTACCATTTCTGGTACTTTTTATTCCCTTCTGCAAATATAGATTTCCATCAAGTATTACGTTCCATTTTTCTGAAGAATTTTCTTACTTTCTTTAGCATTTTTATCATACAGGCATCCTGGCATAAATTTTCTGGGTTTTTGTTTGTTTGCTTTTACATATCTGAAATAGTATTAATTTCATCATTTTTGTCAGAATTTTATTGAAAATTCAAAGAATAAAAAATTTGTGAAGTGACAGAGATGAGGCGAATGTGCACAACAACATGGTCTTCCCATATTCTAAAATAACCTTTATGGAAGAATGAAATTTAGCAAACCACTTCTAACTTTCAAAGCGCAAGAAGAATGTGGCTTCTGTATTTTCTATAATTGCTCCCATCTTTCTCCTAGAACCTGCATTGCTAGGTTATAACTGGTGACCTGGGGTAGAGATGATAAATTTTAATTTGTTTATTAAGAAAACATCTCTGATGCACTACCTTTTGATTTATAGTATAGTCCAGTAATTAGTCATTTTAATTTGGAAGTTCTTAATCACATTAGCTATAATGCAAGGTGCTGTAAAAATTATTATTAGAGTGAATCGTCATGTCTATAAAACTTTAGAGAAATTGTCTTAGAGACAGAAGGCTAAAACAAAGCCTTATGTGGCTGTTGTTCAGTTTTAATTTTAGAGCTTCCTGAAAATTCCTCTGATATTATTATAAAGATTATAAAGAACAGATCCTCATATCTCATTGTAATATTTTGTGGAAAGACTTTGTTGTTGTTGTTGGTCTCAAGTAAGAACTAATGAGAGGAGGAATCAGGAAAGAATTTAAATCCACAAAATTCTCTTCAGAAGATTTTGCTTACTTGGGATCACCACATAAAATACAAAATTTGAATTTAGTTGTGTAGATGAAAGGTAATCCTCAAGCACAATAAATAAGAATGAAGACAACAAAATATGATTTTAGCTGGCTATCACAAACTGTATGATTAAATGTTGTGTTTTACAAAAGCTAAAGCACATTTTGTCACTAATTTCCCCCATCAATTTTTGAGTGTGGCATCTAGCCAGTCAAGTTAAATCCTTTTATAAATCTATCAAAGGAGTAGGATTTTTAAAACTTATTTGATAACAAAGGTAACCCTATTAAATAAACCCTTTATAATCTTTAAATTGGAAGATTTCAATTCATCAAAACCATTCACATGGAAGTTTTCAGATGAAAGTATCATATTTAAGGCATGCTAAACTGTGTATTAAATACGATAAGTTCCACATTCTCTTGAGGCATGCTCATTAAATTTAAAAAAGCAATTTGTAATTTTGAGATGCATTAGTAATCCTAAAGGGAGAGAATGTTAATATAGTTGAGCATATCTGCCAACATTAAAATATATTTTTCTTTTTTTGATAATCCTCAGCCACTTTAAAACATAACAGTACCTGTTCATCATTCCTGAGTAGCATAAGCAATTTATGCCTGAAGCCCTTGGTACACAAAGCTAATACACTTGGTGATATATGAAATATATGCAAATGATGGTTCAGTTTGAAAAGTTACCAAAACTTAGTGACTTTCTTTAAACAAATAGAGAATAGAAAAGAAAAATAATAAGTTTACAATAGAAGAAATCATAAAGACATCATTTTAATATCATTAATATGGATAGATCCAGTAATGGTGTTAACTTTCTCATCCCAGATATTTCGTCTTCTCTCTTTTTTTACATCATCACTATGATTAAAATTTATCAATTTTATTCATCTTCTCAAAAAGCAATTCGATATTATTTTTCTAGTTTTACTATTTTCTATTTTATAGAATTTTTGTTTTGATCTTCATTCTTTTCTCTTTTTGCCTCCTTACTTTGGATTTAACATTTAGTTTCTTGTAGGCAACATGCAATTGAGTCTTGCTTTATTATCCCATCTGAAAATTTCTGCATTTTAACTGGTTTTAAAACCATTTACATTTAGCATGATTATTGGGATAGTTGAACAAATCTAGCATCTTTCTATTTGTTATTTCCATTTATTATTTGTCCCATTATTTGTTTAAATCTTTTTATGCCATAAATTAAGTATTTTTTAAGATTCCATTTTATCTGCTTTATTGACTCAACAGATTTACCTCTGTTTTGCTCTTTTGAATTAAGGTTTATAGTATATATCTTTCACTTTTGCCGTTGACAAGGGATCTTATTCCACTTCATATGCAGTGAAAGAATCTTACTGCAGTATACTTCAATTTTTCTCCTGACATTTGTGCTATTTTTATTACATTTGTTTCTACATACATGTTTAAAATCAAATTCATTGTATTGTTTTTGCTTTAAACAAGTCATCTAACTTTTATAGTTAATAAATAAACCAATCTTCTATATACTTATTGATGTAGTTACCATTCCTGGTACTTTTTAATTCCTTTGTGTAAACCCAGATTTTCATCTATTATAATGTTTCTTTTGTCTGAATAAGTTTTTTAAACATGTTTTGTCATACAAGTATTCTGGTAAAAATTTAGTTTATTTTTGTATAACTGAAATAGTATTAATTTTATCTTCATTTTTATTAGTTATTTATTTTTTAACAGAATTCTAGGATAAAATTATTTCAATATTTTAAAGATGTTATTCAAGTATGTGCCAGATTATATCATTATGATAAAGAGCCAACTCTCATTGTCATTAACTTTGTTTCTCTGCATAAAAACACCTTTTTTTTCTCCCTCTGGCCACTCATAATTTTTTTTTATATTGCATTTTAAAACATTTTAATTATGATATGCCTTAGTACAGTTTTCTTTGTGAGTGTGTGTGTGTGTGCATGCACATGTATGCATGTGCTTGGGTTTAATCTCTGATGTCTGAGTTTATACTTTATATCAAATTTGTAAAATTTTCATTTATTATTTTTAATTTTTTCTCAGTTTTACCCTTTTTTATTTAGGGTATCTACTTTTATGTATATTCTGCTGCCTGAATTTGTGCTCACAAATTACTAATGCTCTATACATGTATTTTCAGCTCTTCGCTCCTTGTGTTTGATTTTAGATAATTTTTATTGCAAATTATTCTAATTTACTTTTTCTTCTTCAATGTCTCATATGCTATTAATCTCATCTAATATTTTTTTTGATTTTAGACATTGCAATTTCCACCTCTAAAAATTTGATATTGTCTTTTTATGTCTTTCACGTCTCAATCTTTGCTCTACCTTTTTGAACATATTGAATAGTTTGTTTTAATGTCCTTGTCTACTAATTCTATCATCTGTGTCATGTCAAAATTATTGTTTCAGGTATTTTCTACTGTTTTTTTGTTATTTCAGTCAGAAGAATAAGTACTTTCCCAGGTACTCTCTCTCAGAAGTCTAATGAACATATTTGATTTACATTCATACTTTTTCTTTTGGGGGGGATAAAAATAGTTCTCTAATGACATCAGTATACTTCTTTTCTAATTCTCATAAATATGTTATATATTCAGATTAATAATAACTAATTTTATAAAAGCAATTATAATTTTTTTGCTTTTATGTCATCTTATATCTGTCTCTGTCTCTCTTTATGTGTATATATGGGTGTATAGATTAATATACATATGTGTGTGTATATATATATCATAAAAATCTCACTAGAGAGATAAAAATTGTCTTCAAATTCACTCTCAATAAATTTGTGTCAGTAAGCAGCAATATGATAACAAATTTTTGTTTTATTTTTTTACCTTTTGCTTTTTAATTTAATTTAATTTTATGACTATAAAAATAACTGAGAAGTCAAACCTAAGAAACAAGGTCTTCTCATAGAATTCTGTATTCTATTTATATCTCTTTCTTCTTTCTTCCAGTTTCAACTCTTAGAATCCATCTTTATTAGTATTTTTTCGTATTATTCCTGTTGGAAAAAATATATTAACAAAATGTGAATATTTTTTTGTATTCCGCAATCTATATTCTTTGTTTGGTAAGTACCTAATACCAATTTGTAGCATTTCGCATCTTGCCTTTCACACTTGCGACATATCCTGATCTTTCTTACATAAGTTATAGATATTTTCTAGTCTAGTCTGTGTTATTTCCTCTTATGTAGATATTTATTTAAAAAACGTTATTTATTGAAAATAATTTGTATTTTGTTTATTTGTTTCATTTTTATCTTTTGCTATTTAAAATAATGCAGCAATGCATCATCTGGTGCTATGTATATTCATAGTTATGCCAGTTTCTTTTTGAGGACAGAGTCCTAGGAGTGGTTTTTCTAGGTCAAAGGGTAAATGTATATATTATTTTATAAAAAATACCAACTTACTTTCCAGAGTGGCTGCATCATTTTTTATCTCCACCAACTTCATCATGAGACCATGTTGACAAACTTTTAAAATTTGTCATTGTTTTCAGTGACAAATTATATCTCAGTATTTAAAATTTACAGCTCTTTTTTATGGGCTAGTTTGAATCTTCATGGAAAATGAATATATATCCATTATAAAATCTTACTAAAAATTTAAGTGTACATAAATTTAAAACTAATATGTAAGTTTTCTAGGGCTGCTGTGACAAAGTACCATAATCTGGGTGGCTTAAACATAGAAATGTATTCTCTTACAGTCTGGACATTATAAATTTGAAATAAAGATATCAGCAGGGTTTGTTTCTTCTATGAGCTCTGAGGGACAATCTGTTCCATATATCTCTCCTGGCTTCTAGAGATGGTCACAAATTCTTAGTGTTCCTTGCTTGTGTTTGTATCACTACAATCTCTGTCTCTTTCTTCACATGGTAGTCTTCCTGTATGTCTCTATCTTCCCATGGCACTGTCCCTTCTATGTGTATCTGTATCCAGTTTTTCTTTTTATTATATGGCCATCGGTCATTGGATTAAGAGCTCATTTTTTCCAATATGATCTCAACTTAGCTAATTACATTTGTAAACAACCCTATTTCCAAGTAACATCACATTCAGAGGGATTAGAAGTTAGGACTTCAACATATCTTATGGAGAAGACACAATTCAATACATACCTCAGTATGTTGATAATGTGAGACAGAGCCCTTTGGTATTCACCAATATCTGATTCTCCTTCCCTTCCACAGCACATGGTTATATAATATTTTATAGGAACTTTGCATCTGAGTAGGACCATGTGAATATTTCTTACCAATTGAATATGAATAGAAGTGATTTGTGATACATGCAGATTAGCCAGTTAATAGCTCAGATGCCTCCTCTATTCCCTCTCTCTCTCTGTGCGCACACACACACACACACACACACACACACACACACACACACACACATACACATACACACACACACATATTTGTGTATATATCATCAACTCTGCTGTCTAGATACTAAAAATCTAGTGAAGAACTTTACTGGTAGAGATATTACAGAGATGGAGCCCAAATTTCTGAGTAACTGTGGAAAACAGCTTCTTCTCTATCCCTTCTTATATTGAAATATTATTTGACTAAGAAATAAACTTTTATTATGTAATACCTATAATATTTGAAAATTATTAATTTAACAATTAGAAAAGAAAATCTTTGAGTGCTGTAGGTGGTAAAGAAACTTATAATAGTGGCTGAGAATGTGGTGATCCAGTTATGTGGCCACAAAATCCTGGTAAAATTGTCACCTGCAATAACTTAGAAAGCAAAACATAAGGTTTTGTGTATAGTTAAAATGAATTTTTCTATAGGCTAAGAAGGAAGGTTTTCCTCCTTGGTATAAAAACATTGTTGAATGCATTGCCCATTAAGATGATCTTGACCTAGCAAATGAAGAGCTATGTTATAAATTCCCTTTAAAACTCCACCCCCTCCACACACACATGCACAAATAATAATATTTAAAATTTTTTTCTATGAATTTTTTAATTTTAAAAATAAAATGCTTAATTATGTTAGCAACTACTTATCTATGTTAGGTAATTAGACTTATGTAATTAACTTTATCTTTGTGATTTTTTTTAACAGTTGTACTGAATATGTAAATTTTATTGCAATTTCTTTAAAATAATTTTTGGAAGTAAATATAATATAAATAACCTGTGATGAATTTGCTATGAGAATTGATTTCAGAATATAATTCCTCCTATCCCTCCTGATTTGTTGTCTAAAGTGTGCAAAGTGAGTACATGTGTATTTTAGGTATATGTGTTGAGAGAAATTTATTAGCAAACCAAAATTAGAGTATGAGAAAATGTAATGCTGAAAAATAGTTTATTTCATATTGTGCTTTGTTAGATGACTGAATTTTTGAGGGCTGAATATTTTCTGACCTTACGCAATTTACCTATTTATATGCTTGTGTTAAGATCTCTTCTATATTTAAATCACATAGAATCAAAATCATATTAGATATGGACTATAGTCATGATAAAATTTTGTTTTCATGTATACATTTAAATTTGTGTCTTGAGATAGTGAAAAAATGTTAAAAAAAAAATAAGACACCAAGAATTTTATGACAGTAAATTAAAAAAAAAACACAATGGTTTACGGCCATGCCACCCTGAATAAGCCCAATCCCGCCTGATCTCAGAAGCTAAGCAGAGTTAGGCCTGGTTAGTACTTGGATGGGAGACCATCTAGGAAGACTAGTGCTGTAAACGTAAAAATAAATAATAAATAAGTAAGTAAATAAATAGGAATTATAAGCTGACAAGTTCTTTGCAATCTGTGAAGTCAATCAAGGCTTGCCTCACTTAAAAAACAAACAAACAAAACAAAACAATAACAAAACAAAAAACAACAATGATAACTTCTCAGAAAATAATGCTGGGATTATAGAGATGCTACATTTTAGATTAGAGAAAACATAACAGCTTGAATGTTGAGACAAAAATAAGAGTATTACTTCCATAAATGTGTAGTATGGAGATAAGTTCTAGGATTAAACAAATTGAATATTGAACTGAAAAAAATTCAACAGGTTTCTTAAAGGTATTCTTTAACATCCTAATATATATTAGGAGTCAAACAAATTGTATAGTAGGGACATATCACTGTATAGTATGAAGAATTTTCATAACTTTAGAAACAAAACTCTTATAAATAGAACCTTTCTCAGCCTCAGTGTTCCAATTACTGCATTTTGGAAAATGGCTGATTCTAGGCAGAGAGGTAGCAATTACAGGAAAGTCTATGTGATGCTATCAATGTAGAGTAGTATTAACAGTGATGATCAAAAAGAACATGCCCCATTTGAAATTTCTTCCTGACTTTGCAGTGAATGTATCTGAGGCATAAGGAATATATTTCTAATTATTCTTTGGATATATTCATTTAATTCTTCAATCTTAGTTTTTTTTTTTAGACCACAATATTGTCTCACTCATTTTAACAATAAATGTTAATATTTAAAACTGAGAGGAACCATTAACAATAAGTAAAGTACCCTGTACTGCCATGCAATTTTTGCAAAAGTGATATGTCTCAGATCTATGCAGATGTGGACCACAGACTAGGGGCTGTACCTTGGAGATAGTTACAACATTTGTGTTGGATGTGTACTGATAATATTCTAGTATGAATTGCAATGTACATATCCAGATGTTGGCTATGCTGTTTATTTCCCTGAACAATAAAAATGGCTGAATATCAAAAATAACTCATAACATGAGAGCAAGTAAATTTGAAATGTGTCAGAAATGGTATTTGAAGGAACACTTGACAAGACTTCTAATTTCAGCAATATTGAACTAATCATTTAATCTCTAAAGATTTGCATAAGGAAGTTATAAGAAATTTTTACTTGTTATGAGATAACTACAATTCCAAAAGTTTATTAAAATTTTCGGTTGGTTCATTTTTAAAAAACAAGATGACTATTATTTTCCAAATATTTGTGTGTAGTCAAATAGTTTGGACTGATTCAATGATAATTTTTATTATGATGTACTTTGTCAAAAGAAAAATCATACTCTTATCACAGCATAAACATGTATCTTCCTATATTGTGAATGTGTTGATTACCCTAATTAATGTTTCTTTTGTAAATATAATATCACAAAAAGATTGTGAATTTGTTCTTTTATTTTAAACCTAAGGAGTTATTTTACCAGAGGTTCATAATAAATTAAGCAAGCACTGCCTTCAAAAACTTAATACTGATGTAAAATTAATAGACATTTACTCACTGGGCATTTTGTTTACATTTTACTTTTATTGATTTTTGCGGCCCTTATTGATTTAGTATGTGCTCAACCCTTTATAAAGTGTTCTACCACCACCTAGTGTCATCGAATAGAAATTTTACCCTTTCAGTTTATATATCTTTAATTTATAAAATATTATTTAAAAATTTGTATCATTTTCACAATATAAGATTTAAAATGTGCCTCAAGTGTCAGCATTTAAAAGAGGCAATACTGGCTTTATGAGAAATAATAAATTATCCAAATTGTGTCAAATATTACTGGAAAAATGTATTATATGTAATAGTTAATAAAAATATTTATTGAGACATTTTATTTCTAAGCTTCAAAAAAGGCAAATAATTGACTTAATTTTTAATAGATTTAATTTTTAAATGCACTGAAATATGGCATACTAAGTATATATGTGAATAAATAATTTCCTATACTAAAACTCAATCCACTCTTCACTGTTCATGTCTACATTGCTTATATATTAGAAACTGTGTTGATGAATTCAAGACCTTAGACATTCAAAACTGAAAGTAATGTGTTAGTAATTTTTCATATTAACTTCCACATTTTTTAAATTTTTCAACCAGTGTGGTCAATAATTCTAGCTACAATTCTGATTAGTTTGCATTCCATATCTTTATTAAATACATTTTAATTCATCCTCAATTATCTTAATCTGACATCTGAATTTTGTTCTGTATTAGATTATTATTTATCATTTTATTAACAATTAATCAGTTAGTAATTGTTCAGCATTTACTATGCACCTAGTACTCTTACAACCTCGAAGAGTAATATCCTGCCTATCTTACAATATTTTGTTCTTTTATCTTTCATCAAACTTAAAGGCAATATAATCAACATTAAAAATTCAGTATTGACCAATCAATGAGCTACTTATAGGCACATGCTAATAGCTTTATAAAAATTGTTGCTAAAATGACTATATTGTGTTAAGAGATAAGATCATGCCCTATTTTATTAAAACTTTCTGATACTTAGAACCCATTAACAGCCACAAAAATTGCCTAATTTCTTATTACCTCTAGTTGTTAGAAGGCCACCTGGTTCAAATTTTAACACAATGACTAAAGGAGTCACACATGAAAAAAACCACAGTTCTATGCTAATCATATTTTATAACAATGGAGAATTTTGGACATAATCTTATAAGAAATGAGATCCACAGACATCCTTAGAACTGACTGTAATGTTCTGAGTTTCTAAAATTTTATCTTTGATTATCTGCCACATCTATTTATTTGTACATAGAGGACAATGCTGAAATATTTGAAATACTATCTATAAACTCATTTTACCCAAATCTCCATCTCTGTTCTAGGGTCTTTCCTAAAACCCATACTCACACATCAAATAGCCTAATCTACATTTCCACTCACATATGTAATAGGTACTTCACAATGCACATGAACTCAGGGGTGGCTTCCATAGTATAGTGGTTAGCTTGTCTGCTTTACACGCAGAAGGTTCTGAGTCTGTGCTCCAGATGGAGCCATGGGCCAGGCCAGGGATGCACCAGGCCCAGGGCGAGTGGGAGGAGATGCCCCACCTTCAGAGACCCAGTTAAGGGGAAACGGCAATATCCATAGGTCAGGCTGAGTGGTAGTGGGTGGAAGGCAATCAGAGAGGGAGAAAAAAACTGAACTCACTTTCTTCCCTCACATCTTTCCCTCCCTGTATTTTCCATTTCAATTATTAGTAATTCACATCTTCATGCTGCAAAATTCCCAAACCTCCACTCCTCTCTTTTATCATATCTCACAGTCACTGGCAATTTTCAAATATAACTCAAATCTGATGACCTCACGACATGTCCACAGCTTCCACTTTGGTCTTAACCACCTGCAATAGACTCCTAACTGGTCTCTCCCTATTTTAATACTTTGCTATTCATTCCTTCCTCCATAATTTTAGCTCAGTTAATCAGCCTAAGTAATTCTTCTGAAACATTCATTTAATCATGTTACATAGTAAAACATCCAGTGACTCCCCATATCACTCAGTGGAAAGGTCAAAATTTTTACAATGGCCTACAGAGCCCTACACATCCTGCCTCCCAAGTTACCTTCCAGATGTCACTTACAATTTCACTTCCTCACTGTTTTTTTTCCCCCAACATTCTGGCCTCCTTTTACTTCTATGAACACACCATAAATGCTTCTATCACTTGTCCTTACTAGTTCATTTGTCTGAACTGCTCTTGCTTGAGTCAGCACCCTCTGGTTCCTTTCTTCTTCTTCTTCTGTGATAGTAGTTAAGCATCATCTTAGACAGAAAATTTCTATAGCAATCTATAATACCCTCATTTCTCCCTAGATGTTCATTATTCTCTGCTTTATCTTCTTTCACAGTGCTTATCACTACTTAACATACCATTTATGTTACGCTTTTGTTTTTGTTGCCTTGTCTCCATTGTCCAGAATGCAAACTTTAGGAAAATATACAATTTTTACTCTTTCATTTACTGCCAAATTCTAGTACATAGAATAGTGTTAGGCACTAATATACATAATGACTGAATTAATGAATAAATAAATGCAATCAGTTTTCAGATAGAGAACAGTCTGGGTTAATTTCAATGTAAGAGCTTCATAGCTTTGGGGCAAATTAAGTAATTTTATTCATTTTTTAACATCCAACATTGTAAATTACAATTTGATGTTATAAATATTTAACTCAACACCCTCTCTCCAGGAAGCCAAAAGTATCTCTGTGGGTTAATTCACAAGAGACAGAAAAGTAGGACTGTCTTCTAGGCAAATAATGTGTTTCATTTACTTTTCTTTTATTGTTTCTGACTGAACACCTGGCTTCCTACCAACTAAATATGCAGTATCCTCTTTCATATGTAAAGTTTTTTTGAGCTGTGCAACAGTAGTTTAAGGTAGGATGCACTGTGTTGTGATAGAATGTAAATGTAATTAAAAAGAAGCCAGGACATATGCATACTTATTCCTAAGGTGTTGTGAGCATTTCTTAAACATTGGATACAGTAAGCTGAGGATGAATGAGAAAAAAGTGTGTGTATGATGTGTATATGTAGGAATATAAGCGTTCTTTCTTGCTTCCTCTCTCTTATGATCCAATAACTACCTTTTTGACACATACCAATAATAAACATAAGAACTAATTATTAGTTCAATGATTAGTTGAATATATAAGTCCATTTACCTCTTTGTGCATTGATGGATGTAAAGAGAAATAATATCTCTACAAATACAAGCTGTATTTGAACTAATCAACACAAAGGAAAAACACTGTTTATTTAATGATATTTAGTATATTTACCTTATAAATGTAAATTCACTCATATTATTGCTAAAGCACATTATCTTTTACTTATGTGCTTAATTTTTTGTATAATATAAACACAATGCACTGATATTTACTAATATCAAAGACAACCTAAATAAATTTTTTAATTGAAATTTTTTAAAATTTAAATTTAAAAAGCCCTCTGAAAACTAGACAATTTTATGTATTTCTCAAAAGGAGGTAAGGTTTTACTGAATAATTTTTTGGATGAGGTGCAACTATTTTAACTTTATATAATTTTGTCTTTTTTCCAGTTTTGTGGAGATACAATTGACATACAGCACTGTATGAGTTTAAAGTGTACAGCATAATGTTATGACTTCAAATTATTGTGAAATTATTACAATTAGTTTAATTAACACCCATCATTTTACATAAATACAGAAAAATATTTTTTCTTGTGATGAGAATTCTTAGGATTTATTTACTCTCTTTTAAAAATGTTTTTTTAATTTTATTTTTTAATTATTCTTGACATTCAATATTAAATTAGTTTCAGGTGTACAGCACAGTGTTTAGGCATTTATGTAACTTACTGTGGTACTCTGATAAGTCTTGCACCCACCTGACACCATGTATAGTTATTACAATGTTATTAACCATATTCTTTAAGCTGAACTTTATACCTCTATAACTGTATTGTAACTGCCAACCTGTACTTCTTAATTCCTTCACCTTTTTCACTCAGCCCCTCAATGTCTCTCTCATCTGGCAACCATCAGTTGTTTTCTCTCTATTAGTTGGTTTCTGTCTTGCTTGTTTATTTTGTTTTTAAAATTCCACATATAAGTGAAATCATATGGTATTTGTCTCTCTCTTTCTGACCTATTTCACTATTTTACCCTCTAAATCCATCCATGTTGTTGCAAATGATAAGACTTATTCTTTTTTATGACTGAGTAATATTACATTGTATCTATGTGCAATATCTTCTTTAGTCATTAGTCCTTTGATTGAAGCATTTAATCCATTTACATTTAAATTAATTATTGATAGGTTTATACTTATTGCTATATTTTATTAATTGTTTTTTTATTGTTTTTAAATCTTCTCTGTAACTTTTTTATTCTCTTGCTCTCTTTTTTATGTTGTTGACTTTCTGCAGTATTGTGTTTGGATTCCTTTTTTATTTCTTGTATATCTTTTTGTATATTTTTAGTTTGTGGTTACAATGTGCTTCAAATATACCTACCGATGTTTATAGCAGTCTGTTATAAGTTGATGGTTGCTTAAGTTCGAACACACTCTACAATCACTACCATTTTTACTTGCCCTCACCACGTTATGTTTTTGTCATTTTTTGCTTATGTATGTGTTTGTTTCTGTGTATATCTCCTAATTTACTGTTGTAATTATACACATCTTCCTACTTTTGCCTTTAACCTTTGTACTAGCTTTGTACTAGTGTTGATTGATCTACTGCTTTTGTCATTGAGAATTTTTTTCTTGCAATATTTTCATATTTTTGACTTTTTTTTCTTCCTCTTAAAAAAGTCCCTTTAACATTTTTTTTGTAATACTAGTTTTGTGGTGATGAACTTCTTCAGTTTTTTCTTGTCTAGGAAGTTCTTTGTCCTTTGATTCTAAATGATAGCTTTGCTAGTTAGAGTTCTTGGTTGCAAGTCCTTGTTTTTTATTACTTTGATTATTTTGTGCCAATCACTCCCTGGCTCCTCCAAACCCAGCACAGATATAGCTACCAACTGCAGATCACTTTATAGCTCCTACTAGTTGGCCCCAGGCTGGACCTAGGTAGCAGCTAAACTTGGTCTGTACCAGCGCTCCTTCCAAGAAGCCCCAGAACCAACATACCTGGTGGCCAGCTTCATACAAAACCAGAGCATCATCCAATTGATGCCACAAACAACACACCCAAGGGGTGGATTCAGCAGACACAAGAGTCCCACTAAAACAAATTCCACTTCATAGAGTCAGCTTGTCTGATGTTCATGGCCAGTCCTCACAGCCAGTCAGCCTGAGGGTCAATCTCACCTAGTGATATGCCAACAGTAATCAATTCAATTTTCAACTACAATGGGAAGCCACACATAACCCACAAAAGGGACACATGTGGACAAAAGGGACACAAGTGAACAAGGAGACTGTACCACTGGGCCCCATAGGATTCCTGCTACATACAGCCACTCTGCTAAGACTGGGAGCCATAGCAGATCTATCTAATAACATAGAAACAAACACAGAGAAGCAGCCAAAAATGAGGAGATAAAGAAACATGTTCCAAGTGAAAGAACAGGACAAAACTTCAGAAAACAACTAAACAAAATAGAAGCACGCAATCTACCAGAGGCAGACATCAAAAAATTCATTATTAGAATGCTCAATAAACAATAATCTCAGTGAGAACATCAACAAAAATATAGAAAACATTGAAAAAAGGAGATAAAAAATATTTAAAAGAACCAGTCAGAAATGAAGCAAACAATAACTGAAACGAAGAAAATACCACAAGGGATCAACAGCAGATTTAATGAAGCAGAGGATTGAATCAGTGATTTGGAAGAGAAAACAGTAGAAAACATCCAATCAGAACATCAAAAAAAAAATTGAGGATACTTTAAGGGACCTCTAGGACAAAATCAAGCATACCAACATTTACAGCATAGGGTACCAGAAGAAGAGAGAGAGTAAGGAATTGAAAACGTATTTGAAGAAATAATGGCAGAAAATTTTTCCAACCTGGTGAAGGAAATAGACATACAAACCCAGGAAGTACAGAGAGTGTCAAACAAAATGAATCTAAACAGGCACACCTCAATGCACATCATAATTATAATGCCAAAGGTTAAAAACAAAGACAGTATCTTAAAAGTGGCAAGAGGCAATTAGTTAACTCCCATAAGACTCTTAGCTGATTTCTCTATTGAAACTTTGCAAGCCAGGAGAATTAATTCTCTTAACATCTTTCTTATATAAGATACAGTAATGCTAACTATAGTCATCATGTTTACATTTTTTTGCTGGATAATTTTGGTGAAAAAAAAGTGCAGTGCTGTATTTCTCACTGAATGGTGAGAAGTTCTGATCCAGCTTAGCCTTACTAAGATGTAGAATATTTTTAGGAACTGTAAGTAGGCTTAACAGTTCCATTATATAACTATACCTTCCCACTTCTTGTTAATCTCCACATTAGTAATTTAAAATGTAGTATAATATCCTAGAATAGCTGGGAAGTCAAAAAGTGGGAAAAGATGACCCAATATTAAAGACATTGTAAAAATAACTTGGGAGAGGTGTCAAATTTATATTTATTTCAACAATTTTGACAAATGGATCTGCATTCCTATATCTATATACCTTAAATAGAAGCATATATGAAAAATATATTCCTTCTTGATATTTTATGGAAAATGACACAGTGTTAAATTTCTTATTTAATTAGATATATTAATATTTATCAGTGATTTAATTCACCTTTAGTTTCTATTTTTCCTTTATAGGTATTTTCACAGAACCCAAAACAGTTAATAGAATACAAACTTCCATAATTTATAGATGAATTCTTATTTTTTTTCATTACCTAACAGTTCATTCAGAGAGAATATTGACATATTAGCCTCAAAATAAAAAAAAAATAAAAATAGAAAATGAATAGGAATGCCCGACTTCACCAACTGATTTCAAAATTCACTAAATTTAAGAAAATACACTGTCAAACAATTTATACAGAATAACATAAAAATGTTCTTATATACTAATAAAATATTGTAGAACCCTGTAGAAGAGTAGAATTAAAAATATTGATGGAAATTACTCTTCCTCCTGCAGAAAAAAAATTAAGTTATCTGTAGCAAAACAAATGTCATTAAAATACCTAATTTGAATAAGGGTTAAAGATTTGACTATATAGGTTAAAGGTTGACTATATAGTTTTGTGAATGACATATAGAAAATACAATGAAGTTTTACAAGAATAAGATAATGTCAAAAATTAATACTTTTGGGGTATATAATAATGACAATATTACTTTTAGTAGTTATATTTGTATTTATATAAATTTTATATTTTAAGTATAGGATTTATTTAGATATTTTAGAGAACACAAAAGAGAATCAAATATTGGAAACAAATATGACTTTGGCATTAAAATTATCTTTGTCTTTAATATTTTAATATTTTACATTCATTCTTTATCTTTGAAACAATTTTTGGTGTATTCAAGAAAATAAACATAATTTAGTGTGGTACTACTATTCAGTGATTTATACCAAATATAATCTATATTCTCTTTTTGTAAACCATTATTTAAATGATGTCTTAATCATGTTTTCATGTGATTTTGTATAATTTGTATAGCTAGTTTTTATATACCATCTAGCAGACAATTTGTGGAAAGTATTTGATGAATATTTATTCATTTAATTTGAAAAATAAACCCATTAATTATTTATAGAAAGTACACCAAATAGTTTCAGAGAATAATACATCTTAATTGTATAAGTTATCACTATAACAAGTAAGGAAAGTAGTGAATCATCAAACATTAACTGCTCAATATCAAGAAACAAAAGTCATTTTAATTTTTCCTATGCAATGCTGTTTACAAATTTGTTTGGCTGCTTTGATTAATGTTAAATACTTAAATAGACCTGGAATATAGGGAGTTGCAATACAAAAAAAATTACATTTGAAAATCCCTTGGTTATACAGCTTTGGATTTCAGTGAATAATGGGAACATAAATTATTGTCCATAATACCTAGTTGTCATCAGCATTGTCCTGTAAATGGAGCTATTTTCTATTGGTACTCTTACATTATGCCAACACCTATACTTAAAGAATTTTTTGAAATAAAATTGTGAAGACTCTTATTTCCTTTGTTAATCTCTTATTCACTATAGAAAATAGGAATTCCTATATTATATAGGAGAATCTAAGATTCAAGGAGATTAAGTAGCTTGTTCAATGCCTGGAGTTAGTAATAATTATAGAAAAATAAGAAACAGAAAGCCAGAAAAAAATTAACTGGCTTATAGTTGGAATGTCTTAGATGCAGTAGTCTTCAGGATCAGTTTGATATAGTGAATAAATATTGTCACTACAGACTCAAAGTTAGCCCCTACGATACCTCCTTAATCCTAAAGGTAGTTTCCCTTTTGGTTAAATTATTATTGTCAAATCTCTCCAGGACTACTTAACTGTGAGAGAGAGCAAGGGAATCATTCACCCAACCATATAACAAAAATGCTCACTTTCACTCTGAGTCCACTTGGGTCACATTTAAATTTTAATTACCTTAGGAAGGGATAAAAGTTTTCAGATAATTTGTCAAATAAATGTTTATCTCTGGAGCTTTGAATGTTGTCAACCTCGTGCAAAGTCCATGGCTACTAATGGGAGAGGGATGTTTCTCAAAGTAAAATCTGAATACTGTTAGAGAAGTGGATGATCTAGATAATTTGTGTTTGCTCACTGTAGCTGGTAGATATGATATATATAGCCAGTAGATTCCAACTTAAACCTATTTATCAAATATTTATCAATATGTATATCCACTGTGTGAACTATACTAAAATATGTAATATATGTATACCCTCCAGAGTAAAAATTTAAGAACTTTTTAAAGAAATTAAATGCATCCACATAACCAGCCACGTGCTTACTGTTACTTTCATAAATATACAAATGAAGTTAGATAATAAAAATATCACTATCAATATTCATATTTCATAATCTTCTGAGGATTACCTTTTTATTGTGTACTAATTAAATCTGTGTAGAAATAACAAGTTGCAATGTACATTTGTGGAAAAGGAAGAGATGAATAAAAACCCTGAATTTCATAACTAGTCCTGACTACCCAAAAGATGAGTAATTTAGGCTTTCATATTGTTTTTCGACTTTTAAATATAAATATAAAGTATCATTACAACTTTAATAGAGCAAATGCAATCTTTCTTTGTAATTTCTATCTAGGAACAGCAATGAAAGTGATGAACTGTCAGAATAGAGTTAATAGGGTCTGCCACGGTTCAGCCGCGACAGGATCCAGGGGGCTCCGAAGGTGTGCAAGGCGTCAGCACACCATACAGTCGACTACACAGCTCAGAGGCATGTGACACTGTTCCGTTTCATTGTGATTTGAGTACAACTTTTATACTTTCTATTTTGGCATTTGATTATACTTTGTTGTTAAGGTAACAGAGAGTTAAATTTCCGTGGTTAAGCAAAACAGAAAATCTTACAGAGTATATTATTATTCGTGATTAATTAGTACATTCTTTTTTCTCAACCATTGAAACAGAACTACCTGATGGAACAACCTAAACTTTTAATTCTTATATCTATTACGTAAGATAAAGTTTGACTTAAGTAAAGGTGATAGATAGAGGTATTCATAACAGCACATATTGGCTTGTGGGCAGACATTGTTCTTCTTTTTGCCTGAATAAATCTTTCAGTTGCTACTTTATTTATGCTGTTATCTAAAGTTTAAGCTGAAACTTTTTTTATAGCTGGTTGACAGTTTCCTTGGTGCAGTATCGAGGAAAACATTTAAAAAATCAGTTTTACAAAGCTGCTTTTGTAAGCTAAGTTTTCATTCCTTTGTTTTTAAGCACCAAGGAGATACTGACCCAACCAGCCTTTCCATCAAACTTAAGCTACTAGTTTTTTATATATCCAGTAGGGCACAAAAGGAGGCCCTTCCATAGTAGGCACAGGCTTATGAGTAAATTTCTTATCTTTTACTAATTTTTCTACTAACTGCATGGGAATAGGAGTATAAGCTGGTTCTAATAATTCAGCTTGTTGTAATTTATTCATAACATTTTTAAGAGGTGAGTCAAAAGGAATTTCCATTAATAATTGTTCAAATAAAGGATTTATGCATTCTGGATAGTCAGAGTGACTAGAGCTGATCCCATACGTGGGGAATTTACCATGTTTTCCTCAGAGCCAATTTTCAAATCCACTTGTACAGCGTCTACACTTACTAGAATTTGTGCTACCCAAATTCTCCGTATTAATAGGATTGTTCTTAAGAAACCAATTATCCCTAAACACATGCCACATCTTTGTTCTTGACAATGCATTCCTTGAAGCATCTTTCCCCATCTCCGAACCCTGTCACGCAGTACGGTAGAAAGAGGACGCGGCAAGGTCTGTTAAAAGAAGGGTGATAATGTATCAATGATTTTGAATGCCTTGTAAACATTCTGTTATATATTTCATTAGTTCTCTGGCTTCCATTACTCTATCTAAGAAAGGTTTTCAAACTCATGAAACAAGCAGTATCTACATAAAAGAAAGTTTTTGAGGATGAATTTATAATAGATTTAATTTGGCACAGTGTTAAAAAGGAGCTGTGCATGGAAAAGGGTTGATATGAAATTCAATCACTGAATGGGTCTTAATTTAAAATTAGAGCAAATTATTTCTAAGTTATTTAAATAGAAATACCATGTGAGCAATTTACTTAAGAGGAAAATTAAATGAAAGTAACATGGATTTTGTTCTAATGTATCTTCTACATATTATTGAATATCTGGATAAATACCATGAGATTATTTTATTTTTTATCAAACACCTTTGTCATAAAAATAATTTAAACAATTTATTTCTATTTTACTATCACATTATATAGAGCTGTCTGCTACACAAACTCCAAGGTGGCTGGTCATATAAAATACAATATTAACAGTATTTCTTGAAGTTTTGCAAAGTGGCAGTCCTATATATAAGATATGAATATGTCTAATTCTATGATATTTTGGAAGATTATTTAATCCATTTATTTTGTGTTGACTCTACCTTCCAAATCTCAATATCTGCCTCTGAGCTTTCAGTTTTATTTCTAAAATTAGGATTTTACAGAGATTCATACCATATATTAATATTATGAGATTTCCTTTAAACATGAAAAATTTTTAAATGCCAGTATTGAAAATATGTCACTTGCTTTGGGTGATACAAATAATTAACTTTAACTTTCAATGCTTGTACAATTCAAGATAAAAATAAATTAAAAATTAAAAAAATAGAAAAGATATTTCAAGGCAATATATAACTAATTCCTTAGCAAATAAAGCAGTCCTTTGTTTTGCATATTTTATCTATAGACAACTTTTGATTCGATAGTTTATACAGATCCAGGAATAATATATAAGATATCAAACAACGGCTTTGTTTCTTGCCATTTAGAAGAGTTTATAATCATGATGCTGGAAGGAGATGACAAAGGAGGTCCCTGCTCACAGAAATTACGTCTAAATTGTTAGATCATGAAGCAATCTATGTTGTGCAACTTATATCTAGTTGATTTTTCAATCTAGTTTTTCTTCCTCGAGAATTTTAAAAGCTTTACTTGTAAGCAAGATCCTGTATTAATTATCTACATATAATCTCCACCAATTGTTAGCTTCTTCAGTGAAGCCTTACTGAGCTAAACTATAATGGATATTTAAATTTTGACAAGATAATATAAAGCATTGCATAGAGTTAATTGGCTTGATTAATATTTGTGGGCCTTGAAACAAACATGATACATTTAACTGAAAAAATCAAGGTGTTTTCAAGATATCTACTACTTATAGTATGTAATGAGTTCTGAAGTTTATTTTCACAATGATTACAAACCAATAAGAAAAGAATCCCTAAAGGAAATAATCAAATTGACCCCTGTTTAAATAATTCAAACATTTTTTTAAAGTTTTGATTGATTTGTAATGATTTATGTAATGTTATTATTATTATATCTATTTTTTAATAATGAATAGTGGGGCTTTAGAAAGTAAAAACTTTGCTCACATTCACACTGCCAAGTAAAATTTGAACTTCAGATTCTCTAACACAAAAGTTCTTTTTCTTTTCATAGTACTTTTTGTCTTGTGCTCTGTTAAATTCGTCTTATTATGTATTTTACCAAACTTCTATATTATAAAAATGCATAGTTATACAAGCAAAATATTATATATCAGAAAATAAATACTACCATGATATTACTATCAGAACATCATTGTAGATGCCCTTTCATTTTTGTTTCACTGATACTTTATGTGTGTTGCATATAAAATGTTTTCTAAAATACATTTTATATATAAATGACTCCAAATTATCATCTTCATATATGTATATATATGTATTTAAATAAACATATATATTTAAATATTGTAAATGAAATTTTGCTCAACCAATATATGAAAAGTTTTTATATTGCTATTTATTTAACATTATGTTATTTTTCCCTAGCATTAAATATTATTTCAAATAATGTTTTTATTTCTTTTTTTAAATGAGCAGTCTCTTTTTTTTTCTTTTCTTCATTTGTTTGACATTCTGCTAACTCTCTTTTCTTTGCTCCAACTCCTGCCTCAATCCTACCAAGTAACTTAAGCACTTTATGCATTTGTCCATATGTTTCATCATTATATTTTATATACACATACTTATACACAAACACACATAGTTTTGAGGATTTTTATTCATTTTTTTGGTTTATACACTAGGATCATGTAATATATACTCTATCTTGCTTTTTTCATACAATTCTACATTGATATTATTTCTCAATTGGTGTGGCTCTAATCTATAATTTAATAGATTTTCAAAGTATTTTGTGGTGTGATGTAATCTATTTTATTATCTTTTTCTCTAGTAATAGTTATTCTCTTCATTAATTTTCTTCTTTTTATTATTTTTCCTTTCTTCCTTTTTTCTTCTTTTCTACCTTCCTTTCTTCATCTCTGTTTCTTCAATGAACATGATAAATGTTCTTATATTTTAGATATTTAATTTTTCCCTATAGAAATTATATAAAATAAGTTATCAGGTGAGGTTAGGAAAACATTTTTAATGACTAAATTTTGTTATCTATATTTATATCCCCCAACTTACTTAATCATTCTCCTATTACAAATTTGGACTTATTTTTATATTTTGCAAAATAAAGCTGCAACAAATAGTCTTATACATAATTCCTCATATTTCTGTGCATAAATATACACTTTATTAGTTCCTTAGGATACATACTGTGCTTTGAAATAATTAGGTGAAGAGTGTGAATTCTTTCAAAGTTCTTGCTCCTTGAGGATAATTATTTTGTATAACCATGACAAAATACTGTCTATTGTAGCAAATCAATTCCAGTACTTATTTATTCAAGAAACATTTAGTAGATAAATTTGTGTCCTATACTCAACTATTTGCTTTTTTATCATTCAAACTAAATAGTGAAAATTGTTATTTTTACATTTAATTTTTTATGTTTAATATTTATCACCGTTGACTTTTTTCAAATTTATTGCTTTTGCTCTTCTGTGAATATCTTACGTATATTGTGTTCTATAGCCATGGTAGGAAGCAAAAATAAATAAGTAGACAAGTAAATATTTAAAATGAGACTTAGTTTTGGACATCTAATTTTGAGATAACCATTAGACATTCAAGTGATGTCTAATTTCAATGACATAATTACAGATATGTAACTCAGTGGAGAAATCAAGACTAAAGATAATGATTTTTCCTTTGGAGTATTAGTGTTAGTGAACTGTTAAGTACTTTGCTTATTTGGGGAATGTGGAATTAAAAAAAAATTATTTAATGCCTCCAACTCTATTACAAATATCATCTATGTCTCTTAATAGAACACTCTCTTAAGCTACTGATAGTGGCTTAAGTATGAGATGTATCTAAAGCTGCTGACACTAGTGAGAGTTCTCCCAGTGGAGAAAGCTGAAGCAAAACTTGTATTCTCTACTTGTGAGTAGGAGGGGACCAAATATAGAGTTTTAGAAAATCAAATTTTTACAATGTTACCCATGATGGAAATCATTGGAAAGATTTCATCAGCCTTCATGAGTGTTTTTTGGTATACTTGCTACTCTCCTTGACCTCAACTCATGATCATAAATGTTTCATACCTTTGAGGGAAAGAGGGCTATACTTTGAAACTGGACATGGTTGGTAACAATAGACTCCTTCCAGTTGTTTGATAAATGAGTGAAAAAATTTACTGTTTAGCCTTTCCTTTCTTATAGAATTATTTTCAATAAGGTATTCTAGCATTTAAATTTGAACCTCAATTATTTGCGGAATCATAAGTGGATACCTCATGGGAACCAACAGAAGAAAGGAAGAAAAAGTAATCCCAAGAACAGTCAAAATGAAATAGAGAAAATTGAGAGAAATATAAAGTATTAAAAAGGAATTCAATTGCAATATATTTTTAAAAATTATTTTAAAAATACTTCTATTTAAGAAATCAATAGATGAATTGAATAATGGTATTGCCATTACTGAGATTTGAGTTTGTGGACTGACAAATAAATTAAATATTTTTATACACAATAAAAATTAAAGATTTTGCACTTAAGAGAAAAAGTTAAAGTCCTAGAGGACAAATGCAGATGTGAATAAAACATTTTTCATAAGGAGCAAATACATAAGAAATAATTGAACAAGTTAAAAATGATATTTTATGAACTGAATACTTGAATTTGCAGAATAAAAATTGTCCCCAAATTTTAGACAAAAAAGAAACACATCTAGATACATAACCTAAATCTCTGTATGAAAAAAATATTTTGCAAAATTCTTTTCAAATTTTTTTTTTAAAAAATGCAAAGGATGAAACACATTATTTTCTTCGATGGCACCAGAAGTTAAAGACATTGGAATAACAAATACAGACAACTATTAAGAGAAAAAAGACTAAGAATTCGAGACCCAGCCATGGGAACATTTTTCTGTTATAAAAATAAGTGGGGATGAAGTGTGTGGGGGGGGGGGAATGCATGTATTGATTTATAGTATGCATGCCATTTAGGGCAAAAGGCATGAGTCTTGGAGAATGTTCAAATGAGTTCCCTACACCAAAAATAAACAGGTCTCTTACGTTTGAGAAGATAAAGAGCATAGGTAGCAGTGGTTAGCAGTATAAAGAGCTTAATCTAAATAAATGACTAGAGGGGTTGTTTAATTTGAGTGCTAAATTAGAATATTTGAAATAAATATTCTACTTTTCCTTACAAGAGTAAAATTATGATTAAATCAAAACTAAAAGTTTTAAATTTTTTGAGCATTAAATATTTAAAATTAGAGATGTTTATATAATATTTAACAAAACTGTTAGAGATATTGCAACTTGTCTAATATTTAGTAAAAAAACATTTTATTAGTTATGACCTTTTTTATTTATCCAAGAATCCAACCAAGCAGTTTACACATATTGGCTCTAGACCAATCTGTAGCCAAATATTTATTTTTCTTAATATAAAAGATATCTAAATGTATGTAAAATGTATGTAAAATGTATGTATGTAAAATATTTACTACTTTACTGTATGAAACAAATCCCATGTTCATAAATGGATAATATAAAAACAAAATTGTGCCTGACTCATTTTTATAACATTATTACTACAGGTAAGCAGTAGATAAATATAACTTTAAAAGTACTATTATTTTAATTTGTATAACTAACTTAGAAGGATGTTGTGAGAATTATGGAATTATATTAAATAACAATATGATTTCCTTTCTAATGAAGTATTATCAGTTTTGAGATTCATTACTTAAGATGAGTATACAGAATTTTTTAAGGTTCTTAGTATTTATTAACATAATTAAAATTTTAGACATAATCCTAAAGAAGCCACAGATTTACTTAAAATTTCTTCAAAACAAATATTCTACTCTGCTGTGTGTGTATGTGTGTGTGTGTGTGTGTATGTACATATATATATATATATATATATGTATATATACATATACATATTACAGTAGAGTAAGGCTCTGTTGATTTTGAGACCAGAAACACTAAAAAAAAAAAAAAAAACTAACAGGTCTCCAGGTATGATGGCAATAAACAGAGTCAGAAACAAAGAGAATAAAAGTAAAAGGATACTAAAAGAAGCTGTCATAGGAGAAAGACACAAGAAAGAACGTGACTTCTAAAATACTTCTAAAACATTGAAATAAGGGATAACACAATTGCCAGTGTGCCAGAGCCAGCCAGCTAAGATCAAACAGTTCCCTAGAGGGTGAGTGAGGATTGAGAAAGAGAGAGAGAGAGAGAGAGAGAGAGAGAGAGAGAGAGAGAGAGAGATACATATACAGTTGGGAGGGCTAACAGTGAATACTGAGCCCCGAGTTTATTTGGCACAGCATATATATACCCCTGGAGAAGCAACACCACACATATGCAAACAATCGCTGACATTTATGTCGCAAAACATCCTTGTTCCTGTTTTTGTCTCTTATTCCCTAGGGCAAGAAACATTCAACATTAAGCCAAACTTCCTCCTTCACTAAAGAGCTATCCATTAAGCCAAACTTCCTCCTTCAGTAAACAAGCCTACCTGTTCTGTAAACTTCTAGCTTTCAGGCAACTTCAACCCTGTCTGCAGGGCATTCATCAAGAATGGCTCCCAACACCAGTGTACAAATCATCTGTTGGAATAGATGGATGCAGAAATTGAATGTGGATGTGCTGAAGGTGTTCTGATAATGGAGAGAATCGACAAGTATTAGTGACCTAATCTTTAAGAGAAAGAAATTCAGAAGCAAGAGATTAAATCAGTGTGAAGATATGGTAATGGAAATTCTCAAATATAACAAGGTGAGAGTTGATGAAATAAATATCCACTTGATACTTAGCAAAGTTTTATGCCATGTATACTCCCTGTGCTATAGCTGAACCTCCTGTTAATCAAGTTAAGTGAAACTAGTGGGAAGTATAAAAAGTACAGGAACAGGAAACCAAATAATATTAATAAAAAATCATCAGTGTGAGTGTCCTATTGTTTTTACATTTCATCTGTGGCTTTTTCATTCTGCCAGCATATAAATATAAACAGGTAGATATATAAGTGAAGAGAAGGAAGGGGAAAAAAAAAAAGTAAAAAGCAACTTCAAACAACCACTTACTATAGATTCAGGTGTTTTGTTTTATTTTGGTTTAATATATTTTCCTCTTCTTGATTTATTAAAATTGAAAAATATTCATTTTATGTATTTAAAATAAGCTACTCCAATAACCAATTACTTAACTCTTAAGTAAAGATGAACTATTAAAAAAATTTGAAAAAGAGAATGGATTTAGTAAATATTAGAGACCTGATAAAAATAATTTACAAACTGGTGAATAAAGGTCTTCCTTTCAGTTTATTTTTCTTATAGTCTTCTCTCTTCATGCCACTCACTATATTGTGGTCATAATGCTTTAATTTTGTATAGAAAATGTAAAGCTCAACTCAATATATAATTTTGGAAGTGAACAAAACCACAGACTCCTAGATTATATGGACCAGAACTTGAGTAAGATACTGAACTGTCCTTCCAGAAAAAAGCAGGGGCAGCCATTGTACTTGCTATTACCTAAACATCCCCAGATACCTTTGATCTCTTTTATTTAGCTAGTGATGAAAGCTTTGGTACTAGCAGCATTACAGAATTCACTGCTTTATTCCTATAGAATTTGTGAATTAATTATCTCAGCAAGTATGAAAAAAATTGCTAATGCATTTTAAAGGTATCTGTATGCCAATTTAATTTTACATGGGTGCTGACGCTATGGATGCTTTGAAAAATTGTTACAGAAAATAAGTTTGAAAAATTGAGTCATTTTAAAAAAAACATACATCTTTAAAGTCAGCATGTGACTGAGCAATGTTACTTATAAAACACATAAATTGTTTTTTATAAAATAGGGTACATATATATTTACATATACATGTATATATCATTAGATATACATACAGACACACTCTATATATATTCTACAATATCTTCTAGTATAATATGTAATTGTTATATGCTAAAACTTTATCTAAGAAGGAAATATTTTCATTGTTTCAGCATTGAACACTAATGCTTGTGTAAATAGAGATGATAATCAATACTGCTGTATATATCTTAGTCTGAACAGTGAGGAAGCAATGGCAACTGTCACCTTCTCATGTGGCATATTACATCTTATGTCTCATAAGGGAACGGGGCAATTGATTGCCAAGGATTCTTCAATACAAGAGCAGGAGCTCTTATTTGGTAGAGTAAAACTATATGAAAAGCTACAAGTGTGAGCCTATCCTTCTTTGGTTACAAGTCTTTAAAAAAAAAATCAGAAGGATCATTGCAAATCATTACAAAATTAAGTAGTTGTGGAAGTATTTTATAATTGGAGATATGCAAAATTGTTATAGAAATAAAAGATTCTAGTTCTATCTAGATTATTTATTGCTTTATTCAAGCTAGGTTTTAAAGACAATATCTTAAAACTCAGACAACCAGGACAGCATTGTTTAATTTATAAAGTGTCTGTAACATCTAAACTATCATACAACCATTTATATTTGCAACTAACCCATATGACTTAAACTACATGAACACAAATGCATCTATTATTGTGGCAACTTCAACTATCCAGGAGGCTTTTAGGAATGTGGAAGTTAGTAATAAGGTCAGAAGGTCCACGTGTTAGAAAAATATCTCAGACACCATTTCAGAGCCTAGTCTAATTTTGTGCAAAGTTCGTGCAAGTCTGATAAGACAATGTCCCAGCCCACAGAAGCTTATAAAAAGTAAATAAGTAAAATAGATCAGGAAGAACTCCATAGCCCCTGATGGCAGAATGATCAAAGACATGTCCCTGATTGGATCAGGGGAGATCCAGAATGATTAAGGTGACAGTCTTGCTCTTTAGAAGCTCATCATCTAGAGAAGGGTATTTTAACTGTGAACAAAAAGGAATAATTACAGAAACAGAACCACACAAAAAAGGTCATTCTATTGAAAGGCAAAAGATTAATATTTTTAACATATTTTAAAGAGTTTACTTGCCATTCAGGCCTTTGCTCTCTTGTCGTTCATTATAATGATTGTTTTTAATGACACCCTATCCAGGTAAGACAAAACTTACTTGTATTCATCCAGTATATTTAAGTAGATAAGGGTCAAATATTATACTCAGGAAATCTATAAATGCTGTTTTTTAAAATAAACTCTTAAAAATTAAGCTTAAATTAGCTAGAAAATTATCCCATATAGAAGCTTATTTTCTGAACGTATTGATTAAGAGTTTTCATGGAAATGTAAAACTATTTTAGCACCTCTAAAGTTTTGAATGAATGCCATAGATGTTCTTATAAATCTAATATTGTACTTCTAGTGATTTCTGTAATAATATCTTGCAACACAAATGCTATGCTTTGTAGTTATGAGAAATAGTCCTTAAGACTTAGCAAGTAGATTTAATTAGCTCATATATAGGATAGCCATTTCTACATCATTTATATCACCAGAAATAGTTAAGATTTACCTATTTGATTACTGCAGCTTATAAGTTACTCTCAGTTCTCTTAATTGTTATGGTAGCAAAGAAAAGCAGATAACACACATAAAAAAACTGTGTTTTTATTATTCAATTTATGCTTTTAGACTATACTTAAACTTCTTAACTTTTAAGATAGTTGAGAAATTAAGAAAGAGCACATGGATACAGCTGTGCAAGAGTTGTGTTTTGAAGTACAGTTTTATGAAAATTTTAAAATATAAGCACAGAAATTAGGAAGCACATTAAAACAAATATATCCTCCATTTGCTAATACGGTGTATTTCACCTAGAAAATACTTTAAAACTTTACATTAATTAAATTAAGGCCACATCTATGTAGAACTTTGAGTATGTGTCTACAGGTCACTGAGCAAATCTGAAACTACAAATCATGAAAAAAAATTCTAAATATATATGTTTCTTTATGTTTTCTAAAATACCTACACACATTGTTGCATTTTGTCTTTGCAATCATAGAGCAAATGTATTATTATAAGCATATTATATCAAGAAAGAGAAAAAGAATGAATACTTTTCAGATGAGGAATACCTTTTATCTAGTTCTTATTATATTTTTCATACACTAATAGTTATTTAACAGATATAATTGTTAATAAATTAGTTTTGCTCAAGGTTATAAAGTTAGTAAATGATGAAGCTAAGGTTTATAAGCAGGACTGTCAGGTGCTTCAACTATTTTAAATTTTTTATTCATATCATCACATTTAATCATAGTTTATTATCTCTGTTTTACAAATGAGTCAATTGATATTCAAAACATGTCAATGAATTGACCTTTGACTTAAATCCATAATTCTGATTTTTAAATACTAGATTCTATCTATATATTGTTGGCTTTCTACTGTGAGGCTAATTAAAATGTATTTGTGATAATTTTGCTTTTTTTGCACATTACAATACTTTTTTTCTATAATGTGTCATTACAAATATATGCAAACAATATGACCTTTATGAAATAACTTCATTATATCAATTTTTTACTGGAACATATCTCCACTTATTTAAGAAGAGTGCATGTAGGTTCATTTTTAGTATAAGTACAGTAATATTGCAACAGTGATTTTTATATAAAATTCAGATTTGTCATTTATAACCTACAGATGTCTTACAGGCACATATCAATGAAATAATTTCTTGGCCACATACAATTTATATGTAGTTGTTATTACATGGCAATGAATGCCCTTTATCCTGCATATATTCGTTATTATAAGAATAAAGAAAACAACAATAGGAATTATGCTCTCCATGTGAATAAGCATGTAATTTCTTCTACAAACTGGAACTAGTTCTAAGGTCAGCTGTGATACTATATTTACATATTTTGGTGAAGGTCAGGACCTGGGTGAATTGAAAGTGAGTTACAAATGGCATGGTAACCAATCTTTCTTATAAAAGGCCAATGGCTTGTTTTTGTTTTTGTTTTTGTTTTGCAATGAATGTGCTTTACATACATCAAGTCCACATATAATGTGTGTAAATAATTGTGAGATTTCTAGTATGGTTAGATTTTCCTCTTCCACAATGTGAAAAAAAAAATTGTAAATGAAAGCAATTGTTTAAGATTTTCTTGTCTCTTTAGGGGGAAAAATTTTCTTAGCTTTTAATATGCTTGGTTCCAAATACATTATTTTTGTGAATTATACATTTCTAAAAGAGCAGATGTTACATGTTCTAGGGCTAAATGTACATAATAGCAATATCTGTCCACGATCTACTGATGTTGCCCTGTACTTTTGCCTGTACAGTTATACCCCCTTATCCGAAGATTTTTTCTTCTGTGGTTTCAGTTACCTCTGGTCAACCAAAGTCTGCAAATACTAAATGGAAAATTCAAAAATAAACAATTCATAAGTTTTAAATTGCATGCTCTGCTAGTAGTATGATGAAACCTTGCACCTTTCTACTGGATTCAGGTTGGGATGTGAATCATCCCTGAGTCTAGTGTCTCCACACCACATATGCTCCCCACCCATTAGTCACTTAGTAGTCATCTGGATTACCAGATCAATTGTTATGATATCACAATTGTTACAATATGCTTGTGTTCAAGAAACCCTTAAGCAAGAGTAGTAATGCTGGCAATTTGGACATGCCAGAGAAGCTGTAAAGTGCTTCTTTTAAGTGAAAAGTTATCTATAGGTAGGAAAAAAACATAGTATATGTAGGATTTGGTACTATTCGAGGTGTTAGGCATTCACTGGAGGTCTTGGAACATATCCTCTGTGGATAAGGGAGACGACTGTAGTTTTCTACCTACGTATATTCTGCACTATATTACATGGCTTAAAATACCAATGAAGCCTAAAAAGGAACAAAATTTTAAGATGTTTTCAAATTCTCTCCATTTTGAAGATATAAAACTCTTTGTATGTGCTTTGTTTCCCAAAATAAATGAAATGAGAGCAAAAGTGCTTTTCCTAGTGCCTTAAATAATCATAGACCTAATTGTATAATAACTTATCCAAGAAAATAAAAATTTATCCTTAAGTCCTTCTACAGTAAGTACAAAGCAAGCAGAATAATTCAAAGAAATTGTAAAGGTAAAATTTAAACATATGTGATTGAGAAGAGTAATAGAGAATAATAATCTGTATTATAAGAGGAGAATTCTAGAAACAGATTAAAACAGAGACAGGAAAGGCAAAAATAATTCTTCACTGATGATAGACACAATATGGTTCACTTGTGTTGAAAATATGTTCTGAATGAAAACTAAGGCAGTAAAAATTAAAAAGTGAGTATGAGGACTGAGAACTTATGATGTGGAATCACAAGAATTTGGTGACTCAATGAATGAGAAAAGTAAAGAGTAACAGATGATATCAAAATTTATAGTTAAATTTTGACATCCTCAACAATTTTAGCTATAGTATGGTTAAAAGTACATAGGAAAGTAGAAGTACGTATTCTAAAAAAATTGCACAACTCAATCTTTAGATGGTAAAGAATATTTTTTTGCAAGCCTATGACTTGCAACCAACATAGATCTAGTTATATGACAGTACTAATGTTCCTTCTTATCCATGTTTTTTTTTTCTTTTCAGAAGTGAACATTGATGCTGTGCTAAAACTGATTCCAGCTCTATGTGACTGACTGATTGATTGATTAATTGATTTTGGTATTATTTGTCATTTATAAGTTTATATATTCATTACCATGACATCAGTTTTTCAAGTGTTTTTATAACCTAGAATTCCATAGGTCAGATGAATTAAGAAATTCAAATAATCTCCCTAATATAGATTTTTATACCAAAAAACATTCAAAGATCAATTGTTTGACATTCGGAACGTATTTTCCCACTTAAAAACTATATTGTAAATACTAGTTACATTCCTATGCCTATATAATCTTGCAGAAATTCTAAACACATTAAGTAAAATATAAGAAAACATTGTGACATTGCTTTTTAAATGCAATAAAATATATATAAACATAGAGTATACTAAAAGAATTAAGAAAATACTTCTCTGACATTTTCTCTTTTTTAACAGCTCTAATGAGCTATAATTGATTATCAAAATCTGCCCATACTTAATATATACAATTTTATGGGTCTGGGCATATGCATACACTCATTCAACCATCACCACAATATAATAAACATATTTATCACCTCCAAAAGTTTTCTTTTGTGTGTATGTGTTTGTGTATGTGTTGTAGTAAAAACAGTTAATATGAGATCTACCCTTTTAACAAAGTTTTAAGTGCATAATAAATTATTTTTGACCATAGGCCCTGTGCTCTAGAGCAGATCTCTACAACTAATTCATCTGGCATAACTGAAAGTTTATACCAACTGAATTTTGTGTCGAAGAAGTAGGTGGGAGTGAAGACTGTTACCACACTTCTCTGAGTAAGGCTGAATAAGAGAAAAAGATATAAATTTTTCAGAAAAAAAGAAAAAATAAAATTGGTAATAATACAATTAAACTAAACAGAAGTGTATAGATGGTTGATTTTAAATGTTGTGAAGAGACAGAGGGGAGAGAGAAAGAGAGAGAGAGAGAGAGACGAAGTTGCTACTAAGATTATAATGGATTACTTTAAGAGGTTGAATGGTCTGAATGTCCTACCAAACTCCTCAAACTATAAAAGAAAGACTATAGTGTCATTTAGTTTATGCTAGCCTTAGAGGCTTAACAATTCTTATTATATGAAAGATAAATCCACAATCCCTTTATAATTAGTTCGTTTAAATAGTTTGAGGTAAAGGAAAGAACTATAACTGTATGACGAAAGTTGCCAACATCGCTCAGCAGTACCCCCAGCAGAGGACTCATGGAGTCTGTGTAGGTAACATGAAGTGGCTTAAGGGCTTGTTAAATCCTGATACGTGATATATGGTTATACCTAAACTTGCTAGATAAGCAAGATTTGATCAAACAAACATAGAAAGTTTGCAAGTATGTCTTAAAGCAGGAATTTATAATAAAAGCTTTGTATGATTATTGCTTCACCCCAACCACACATATTATTGAAATGAATAGAACACTAAGTCAGGATGGAGATTCTTCCCATACTTAAATCATTGGAAGAGCGGGGATATTGTGCAAATTTGCTCTTTTGTTTTAATCATGCATGCTTGATGGGAATATCTACAATTACCTAAGGCCACTCAAGTCCTTGCTTTGTAACAACATCATGGGCTACCCAGGAGCACCGGAAAATCTTGGTTTTAATTAAGGATCTAGAAGATGCATATATGTTCATATTCATAAATTTATTTTTATAGTTTAATATGATCTATAAAAAAAAACTGACAGATCCTAGAAGCAAACTGTAGATGATAAGTCTTACTAAAGTAATGCCTGCATCCTCTCAATACAGTTGACCATGCCTAATATGGTATTGACAATTCAAGCTGTGAATCACTCTAAAGGAACATTACTTTTCTCTATTCAGTTTGCTTAATGTCGTCTTTTCTATTTCTATCTTTGGCTAATTGGGTCAGTGTACATTCATGTAGGATGGACTTCAATAAAACTGTTTTAGTCTCCCACAAGGATATGTAAATTATCTGCTTATTATCAAAATTTGATAAGAATAGATTTAGTTTTGATAGAGTTGGAAAGTACTTATTCTGGATGACATAATGTAGATATTTCACTCTAAAAACAGTTCAAATTAAAGTTCAATGTTTGATAGTCTTAGGACCACATAAGATGTCAGAATAACCCAAATTAACAACTGGGTCTGGGAAAATGGAGAAATTCTTATTCGCAACTTAATAAAAAGCCACAAGAGATAAAGAGATGTCCCGCAGGCACCCCAAAATAAGTTATTGTCATTGCCAGTTCAAAAAGCAAAGTGAGAAGTTCCAAGATTAATTCAATTGTTTATTCTTTGGAGAAATCATAGATCACATCTGGTGATTTTAGTAACTCTATTTACAAATTTACCAGGGAATAAAAACTAAATTTGTGTGCAGCTCAGAGGAACAGAAAACTAAAGTCCCAAAGAGCTGGGTCCTTCTGATTTGCCATGTTTAAATGATATTGGAAGTGTTTCTATTCCATATTCATGTTGACTCAAGCTCTTAGAAAAGGCCTTAGACAGCCAACCAACTTTTGAGATTCTGGACAAGAAGATACTTAACACAGCTTCAAGATAACAGTTTTTGAAAGACAATTTTTGGTCTATTATTGGGCATAAATTGCAACTGAGTCTATTAAGAAAGAAAAAAAATATTTTGAGACTTGCAATGTTCAAACTTCTTAGTCAGATCATCATTTCAACAGGGAAGGAGAGATGCAGAAGAGTTTCATTATTTAATAAAATGACACATTTAGAAATATATGACAGGGAATTATTGAAATTGTCCATTGTACACATGAATAAGTTGCTGTGCCACAGAGCTCTACAAGAGATCTCCTTGGGGAGTTTCCTGACCTCACAGTTAATTAGGCTCCTCTCTATAATCAGTTATCAGATTATGCCAAATATGAAAGGTTTAAGGATAGTAGCTTGAGACTGAATGCATTACAATGTATTCATTGTTGTAATTTGAAGATAAAAGTAATAAATCTGCTAAATGAGTAAAATTAAGATTTGTATTATTTGTGTATCAAATAAAAAAGATAATAACAATATTAATATGGTATAGCTTTTTATCATTTCTTGAGTAGCAGCCAATGAACTGGCAAGAAGTTCTGACAATAGGGCTTTGGTGGATTGAAGATAAAAGGAACCCCAGATGGGATGTCATATTATGTCATATTTATGGACTTGGAAGGAAATATCAAAATGTGGGCAGACTAGAGTAAAGCTTACTCTAGGATATGGTCTATTTTCCCAAGACAGAATATTTCTCTTATAGCTGAATCTTGGATCTCAAAAAGTATTAATAGAATCTCTCCACACTGGCTAGAGTGTTCCTTTATATCTTCTAGGGCTCTTTGACTTCTGCTGTCTTGGTTTTGTTATCAGTACCATATTAGTCATTCTTATAAGTATCATATAGATTTCCCCTGTGTACATAGAACTCAGCCCTCAATCAAGTACTATTGCTTTCAAAAAGGCCATTTCAGTATATTTCATAGCTTTTCTAGTTCTTGAGTTAGCTGTCACCAGGTCTATATCCTACCTTAGAGCAAATAGCTCTTTAAGCTGCATTTAGTTTTTGAAATTATTTTCTCTCCAATTTTGGTGTTAAGATTTTCTAAGGTGATATTCTTTCCCTTGATTTATTGTTCATTCTTTTCCCATATTGCTCATAACTCTTTTCTTGCTACCTCCTCTAATTCTCAAGTTTTAACCATTGTTTTTTACTAACTATGCTTCCTCATAGTTACTTTCCTATTCTTAACAAATTTACAAATATTTAAACCTAATTTATCCCTAGATTTAAACCATAAAAGAGAGCACACCATATTTATAGTCTAGGGCTAATTTGACAATTACTGTTTCATCAAATAGAATTACCATATTAGCATTTTGTTCTAAACAAACCTCCAAAGGTGTAACTTTCATTTAAATCTTTGAAAAACAACGATATAATACTTACCTGTATTTTATAGAAAATTTATTTTGACATACAAGTTATCTAGTTGCCTATATATTCATAATTGTTTTTATCTACATATTTATTAGTACTCTAAGGATTCTAATTTTGTTTGAAATGGCAGAATGTTATTTTGAGAAAATAATATATTTATTCCTTGCAATTTTCTTTTTTATTTCTTCATGATGCTGGGCAGCCTTATGTTCATTGTTACAAGAAAGAAATATTTGAAGAAATTTTTTTAAAAAAGCTTGTAGATATCTTTGTGTTTATTTTTAAAGATTAAACTCTTAGGGAAAGGGAAAATTCAGGTACATTAAAACATGTTGAAAAAACAAAAAGGTAAAAATATATTTTGCAGAAGAATAAAAGTATTTTTTCAAACTCACGGGGAAGGCCATGGAGAGTGAACTGTTCTTCAGCAGAGTGCTGTGGAAGCAATTAACCACTATAAAGGATCTCTTCACAGAATGTCATAGCAGCCAATATTTCAAACCCATTGAGATCACATGCACCAAAACTGTGTTGCAACCACAAAAAAGCTACCCAACCAGAAGTGACCACTGGCCAGAAAAGTTGATGATTTAGCAATACCCTGTATGAATTACAGAATGAAGAACACCCCAACCGCTCTCATCCCCAACTGATGCCTTGGCAAGTCCTTAGAGCTTGAAACAGAATAAAGCCACGGTTCCTTTCTGTCAAAAATTAAAGTTATAGAAAGTGATAGTTTTTCTAATAACTAGTGTTTTATTTCTTAAACAATGATGTGGACAAAAGTTTCTACCCCTTAGATTTAGTAACTATTCTTGCAAAGTTATTCCCCTTTAGCAGACAGTAACTAGGAGAGAAAGCATACAAATTATCCCTTGCTTTACCAAAAAAGAGGTATATCTTCACTTGTTCTATACACATCTGACCATTTAAAAAGTTTCTTTTGATAATTTAATTAAAGTATTTGGCATTTACTAATACTTTTGGTCATGTAGTCATGCTTTTATCCTCAAGGGGGCACTTTAATATAAGCTAAATTGCCTCCCAGAGGTGTTTTCAATTGTCTGTGAGGAAAATGCTTATTTCACTGAGCACATGCCTTTCAATATGATGTTTTCCATATTTAGTATATGCACTCTTTCCAGTGCACCTCTAAAAACTAAATAGTTGTCATTGTGTAAACTATAGAATTTTGTTCAAGAATGGGTAAATCCCATTCTTCAGTTTTTCCTTTTTTCAGTTTCTCCATTGAGACAAGATTTGTCAGATCAATAAGAAATTGATGGGTATGGTATTTTTTTCTGTGAATGGTAAGTGAAATTTGACATCTGAGACTTGGTTGATTCTATGGAATTATTATTCACAGAGTTTTCTAGCTTTCACATGTTTGTATTTAATACGTGTTTTTGGCAATAGCTCATCAAGTTCCAAATTTCCTTCTGAGAAAGTTTCTTTTTACTCTGAACAATGAAAGTGTTGGGAGAAATTTGAGGCTACTCTCAGAAAGAAAAAATATTTTTTCCTCTACCTATCTAGGTTCTTGGCTGAGATACTACTCCCCTCCCCAATAATAAAAGATTAACAGGAGAAAAACAAGCATAAATTTAGCAACATGTTTACCTGTTGTATATATGTGAGATAAGCAGGAAAAATGAGTCCCTGAAGTGGCCCAAGACACCATCTTAAATACCATCTTTAGCTAAAGACAAAAGATGTTTAAGGTTTTAAAAGGCTATCAGGAAAAGCACAGAAATCAAAGGTAAGTTGTTATGGAGTTTTAAATCAATCCCTTCTCCATTGGTAAGAGTTTCTAGAGATTTAGTCACCCTGGCCAATGGAAATCTTCCTTACAAATGTAAATATCTTTCACTAAAGGGTAACTTATATTCAATTGTTATAGCTTTTCCTTTGTCTAATGTTTCTTAGAAATAATCAGTCTAAACAATCTTTAGCCTAAAGAGACATATTCTGGGGTAGCGAATTTTGTACCCTTTTAGTACTCAATGCCAAGTCAGTGGTAAATATTGAGAAGTACAATAGCAAAAGCCAACCTTGGATTGAAATATTTTGAGGGTTGACCAGGTATTAGGTAGCTAGTCAGACATGAGTGACAGGGGTCAGAGGAATAGGGGCCCAGATTAGAGACCACCCAAAGAACACCCCAATGGTACTGGAATTCTGAGTAAAGCACATGCGCACTAGGCAAAGTGTTATAGAGCAGTCAGGTGTCGATGAAAAGGACCTCAACTTGCCAATCACCTAGAAATGCTTTTGGAACAACCAACCACTGCCCAAATATAAAGCAGACATTCCCACTTTCTGCATGGTCTTTGTTGTTGTTAATTGGTTGTTATTACTGTTACAGCGCTTGATTACGGTTCTTTGTTGAAATTGTTGCCGCCAGGGTGATGTGAATGAAATCTGTTGTCCCTCCAGTGGCATGGGGGAGGACAGTAGTGTTGTGTGTTATCCCTTGGTTCTTCCCTGATGATGTAGCAAAGAATTACAGATCTGCCAGATTTAGAAAAAGTAAGATTTTATTGAAAGTCCATTTTGAGACAGGCCACTGGAAGGAAGGCTGTCACCCTGTGGAATTTGGGAGGTGAAGAGATAAGACAGAGTATGCCCCAAGGGAGGAGCCGGTTTTCAGCAAGTTGAGCTATAACAAAGCAGAAGTGAGTTGTTTATATTTGGGCTGTGATGGGAGGTCCTACATTATCTGTATGTGAGGTTGTCCAATAGTTAGCTGTCCAATAATTGGCTGCTATGTAACATTTTATTTACTGTGCATGCGCTTACCCAGAAATCAGTCTGTTATAATTAGATTCAAGAACTTCCAGGCATAGTCATATTACAATGATGGTATAATGAGGCTGAAATTATGAGCAGTACTTTCTATGCATGCATTTGTAGCTGGTTTAACTAGCAGCTTTTATGGCTTTTGTTCTCTAGGATTTGGGGTAATTTATAACCCTAAAAAAGGTGTTTCTGGGAGATCCTTAAGGAAGGTCTTCAAGGCAAGTTTCTATGGTTACAGAGCTGGGCCTTCTCTCCAGTAGCTCAGGCCTGACTAACTACTTAAACACTAGAATTCCCAAGACTGTAGTCAGAGGTGACCCTCAAAAATAAGGAGAACCAGAAAGTAAAATTCCACTTTCTGACTCAGTCAGAAGAAGCACACAGTTCTAAAATAGATATGCGTGTCTCTTAAATGGTTTAAACTGGCCTTTCAAGATAAAGTATTGTTGAAAAGCAAAATTCAACCAAATAAATTTGATTATTTAATTGGCTTATATAGTGATTGCTGAATCAGGCAGCATAGCATCTCATCTAGCAACTAAAAGAGTACTCCATGGGTTGTGCAAAATGGAAGGTTTTTATAGGAAGAAATGTGGGACAAGGGAGATATTTTAAAAAATTTAAAAAAATAAGGATTTTTAGAGCACAACATCTTCTGGGATAAAGGGAATGACAAAGGTTTTTATCATGCATATCATGCATTGTCTCTTCTTTCTGTTGGGGATGAACAGTGTACACATAATAGATAACTTTATAAGAGTTAACCAAAAAATTCCAGATTAAAGTTACATTTCGAGGAGAGATTAAAACTGAATTTAGATCAAGTAAAGGGTTAAATGCTCCTCTCTATCTTAATTCTAGCCTGTATTTCTCTTCTGGCCTACAGGCTAACAGCTCCTGCTATAGATATGCAAATCGACTGGAGGAGTTTTGCAGAGACTTGAGTATTCTACTTAAAGAGCCTTTTTGTCAGAAAGAGTCTTTGCTGAAGAGGTGGGAAATGTATGTAAAGCAATGGCTGTTTATCAAAGATAAAACCCACTAGGGACAATCTGGAGATTTCACACTCTCTTGAATTCCGCCTCTTCCTTCTACATTCCTCCCTCCCCTTGTAATAAAAGACCCTTGGGCTTGAAGGCACACTTAAGATGGATTTGAGAAAATGTAGAAGATTTCCATTTTCTCAGGACAGCTCCATCTTGATAAATAAACCTTTATTCCAAACTCTGATCTATTAAATATTAAATATTTGACATGCTGAGGCATAAATCTAGGTTTAGTATCATGGGCTTTTAGCATAAGTAAAACCATTTTGGGACAATGTTTTTTTTTTTTTTTAACAGTATCTTATTTGTTAAGTATTATATTTAAATTTCTTCAATGTTAATAACTATACCTTTATTACTTGGAATATTGACAGATAAATAATTAAATATTGAAGGATTAAACATAAACTTAAACATAATTTAAGATCTTTAATATATTTTAATATGTAAGGTTGTCAACTTTAAAATATTAACCATCCAAGTTAAATATTAACTGTTAAGAATTTTTTGGCATTTTTTTACTCTTTGTACCAATAACTAATTTTAGTATGAGTGTTTTTTTCGCTAAATTTTAAGATATTTTATTCTGATATTTAGTTATAAAAGAAGTAATTAGCCTTAAATATTATAGAAAACAAAAATATAAAAGAAATACCATTAATTTAGAAGTTTATATTTGTAATTTACTATCTTATTTGCTTATCTCAAAACTATTGTTACCATTTCCGTGATCAGAATTCCAGTAACAGGAAGATCTAGTTCCTTATCACGGATGAAGAAATGAATTTCTACTCAAATGACAATTAAGAGAAGTATTATTTATTAAAGGCACGTTTTGGATAGAAGACAGATCAAGCTGGCTGACCACATGGAAGTGAGAATACATACCTGGATGTAGGGATAGGGTAAGGGGGAACAGCCAGGGAAGATAGAGAGCTATAACCCTGGGGATCAGGGAAGGAGAGGTCTGCCTTATTAGGTGTGTGATGGGTGGTTACAAAGGAATGTGAGTTCATTTTGATTGACATTTGGCTGCTATCTAATACTTCCCTAGTGTGCATGCACTTACCTGGAATTCAGTCTGTTTTAAGACTCATGAACTTCTGGGCATAAATGTGGTATTATAATGATGATATAATGAGGCTGAGATTGTGGGCAGGTTAAGGTATTACCTTCAGCCTACAAGTTTGTGGCCAGATTAAATCAGCTAGAGATTATGGCCCTTCTGTCCTTTTTCTTTGGGGATGCAGGAGGGATTCTCTAACTACCAGTAGAGTGTACTTAGAGTGGTCTCTAGACAGGGGCTCTATTCTTTTTTCCCCTGCCACTCATGTCTGACTAGCTAGTAACATTATGAAACCAGAAAAAATTGCTTTATAAAGAAATACTTTTTATCTGCTAAAATGCTTTCAATAGGAAAATTACCCAACACTATTCTATATTTTTTAATATAAATTTAATATAATTACCACCAAATATCTATGTGCTATGTCAGATTACTTGATTTTCTATCCTAGTGTTCTTTATGAAGCAAGCATTCCAACTCAAAATTTTCTATTCAAAATTTTAACTACATAGGTCACTACATGCTCATAATGATTAAAGTTCAAATTTATATGAGTGTTTTGGGAGTAGAGGGGAAAAAAAACATTGATAGGAATTTTATGCTATTCCTGTTGATCAGTATTCCTTTGGATTCAGTACAAAAATTAGTGTGTACTCTAGAATTGTGGTCAGATTTTTTGCAGGGGGTGGTGCCCAAGAAGGATCAGAGGACACTGAAAATGCTACAGTAATGTGCAGAATCTGTGTTGATACATTTAGTCTCAGGGAATAGTAATTTCATAGAACTAGCACAGATCCAAGTCTAGTTAGGGCTATCATTTCCTGGCACAAAAATATACCAGTTAAAAAAATCACTAAAAACTGGAAAAAAAAATTCTTAAATAAACTGTGTATGAGCATGTGTCATGTCCCATGTATCTTCCCTGAAAATATGGCTGCAAATCTACTCAAAATGGTATGTCTGTGATGAGGCCAGCAGATATTATTGGAGAAATAAAATAAACAAAGTAAGAGAAAAAAATCCTGGCATTGTGCACAGGAAATATGTGAAATTCCAAAGCAAATAAACAATGTAAATATAAATATTACAACTTATTATACTTCGCCTAGTCATTTTGTTACGGTTGGGGATGATTTAAATCCACCGTTGCCCTGGTGGTTCTGAGGAAGCCTCAGTTCTTTCCGCCTACACAGCAAAGAATTACAAATCAGTGAAATTTAGGAAAAGTAAGATTTATTAAAGTATGTTTCAAGAGAGAAATGGGCTATACCGGAGAGAGCTGTCATATCTAGGCCTTGATGGGAGGTTACAAGGTTGATATTAGCTGATTGGCATGTGAGGTCGTTTTGATTAACAGTTGTCTGTTAAATAACCTTTTGTCTGCTGTGCATGTGCTTACCCAGAATTCAGTCTGTTATAATTAGAGTCATGAACTTCTGAACATATATATGGCATTATAATAATGGTATAATGAGGCTGAGGTGAAAAGGTCAGTGTAGTCTTCACTGTTTGTGGCTGGCCTAAAACCATTTGCTATGTTGTAGCTTTCTATTTCCTTTTCCTTCTAGATGTAAGAGCATTGTTAATTGAAAAACAGTGTTTCTGGGAGGTCTTGGGGGCGGCCTTTGAGTTGGGCTGTCATTCTTTTAAGTTCTGCGGTTTCACAGCTGGGCTTTTACTCCTGTCCCTCATGGCTACCTAACTGCTTAACAGTTTTGCTCAACATCTATACAACAACTTAATTAATTGTGTTGGATATTAAAAACTGACACTGTGGCCCCTTAGTTCATTACTTCATCTGAGGTTGCCCATTCTTAATAGCTTTAATAGCGTGAATTATTTCAAGACATTGAATTGCTAGGAAATATTTATTTCTTGTAAACATTAATTAGGCCTCGAGGTTCATGGCACTAGAGATTTTAGTAATTGAACTTACCCCAGCTATTTGTCCAGAATGACCTCTATTCCAAATATAGATATCCCTTGCTTTTTGAAAGTTCATGTTACGTCACATCACTTTTCCGAAAGACCTGCATTAGTACCTGTTTTTGCTTACCAAAGAAATCTGAACAGAATTTTTGCTTCATGAGAAAAGGCAAACACTGAAAATTGTGTTCAGCATTTGTTTTGCAGCGAGCTATTATAGAGGCTGTGGGCACCCCAAGCAGTGATAATGAGACCAGCCTGTCCCTTTCCCTGGGAACTACAATCAGAATCTCAACATTAAACTGCCATAGCTTTAAACTGTCTGTAAATGTCTGTGGTTTATCTTGATTTATTTTGTGCATTCATTAGCAAGATGTGTCCTAAGTTATCAGAAAAGCCTAAGAGAGCTGATAAGAGTGTTACACTTAGTGTAACTTTGGAATATAATTAAAGATATTTGGTACGATAAGGTAAGTTGTTTTGGGGGGCCTGAGAATGCTCAAAATATCTTCTATATAAGTTAATGGTAATTGCTTTTTCACTTTGTGCCATTTCAGTTTAGAAATGGTTTCATAGGCTCATGTGGGGGCTAAAAAAATCAATATTTTTTTCTTTCACCTTTTAAGTTATTCTGGCTAAGCTAATAATCAAATTAACAGATAAACTAGCAGGAGAAAATCACATGTTAACATATGCACATGAAGAATTCACATATACATAAAAATTCTAAACACAGTGAGGCAATACTGGGTATATATGATATTTTGCTAGACGACTCAAAAATAATGGGACACAGGGGTATCTAGCTAATAGGCCTCTGCCTAAAACCCTTCTGTTGACTACACTTAATTCAATTTAAGCTAAGAGAAACATCTTAAGATTTACTTCCTGAACAGGTTTTTTATTTTTTATCTGAATTTCTTAGGAAATGGGAGAAGGTCAAAGGTTCTTTCTGAGTCTTTTGTTTCTTAATAACCAACTTCCAATCAATATTCCAAAAGGCAGTTTCCAGTTGGCAAAACTTTGATTCCCTTCAAATACTCAACTTTCAGATTGCAGGGGGAAATCCATACCTTGTTTGTATCTTAAGGCTACTATGAGTATTACTAGATAACATTAGTTTAAACATGTAATTTCCACAAAACTAATAAAATGGAGAGTTTAAAAATGTATAAATAAGATGCTATAAAATAGACCTTTATAGGATAGTGTGAAAAATAATAAAAGAGTTTTTTTTTTTTTCTTATTGACGTTGAGCTAAACTCCTGAAGTCCAGTTAATTGGGTGTCAAGATATCAAACAGTAGGAAGGACTGCGAAGCACGCAGTGAATGCTTTTCCATTGAGAACTTATGTTGGGTAAATGATAAGTGAACTTTAAAGCATGAGGTTTTCTGTCTCCTCTTAACCTTTATATCCCCTACATTCATTTAAAAGAATGCTTCAAGTACCAAGTAGAGATCCAAAGAAAAATTAGAAAATGGGATTTAGACTAAATGGTACCAGAGTTTGCCACCTCAAACTCTGCCTTCTGGGATATTGATTTTAAGAAACCAGACTCAGGAAGAAATGTTGATCTACCTCTTTTACCTATCTAGAGATAATTCAAATTAAAAAAAAAAACTTTCTGATAGGGAACATTAGCATATTTACTTTAGAATATATGAATTAAGTGTAGCAGATGGGAAAATCTAGCAAATCCTGTTTATTGGACTGCCTCTGTGTCCCATTGTTTCTGGGTGGCCCACCAAGAATTCATTTATGTGTTCTTTCTCATCTATTTGCCAATTACCTACTTTCCTTTTGTAATCCTAGACCCCTAATTTCCTTCTCCTTAGTCATCTAAACCTCAATGGTCCAATACATCCTTGAATCTCATATTATGAAACATCTGTGATACATTTTATTATTTTCTTCTATTAATCTGCCTCATGTTAACTTAATTATGAGCCCAGACAGAAGAACTTAGAAATCTGAAAGGAAAAGTTATTTTTTTATGCACTCACAGATTGCTACTGTTTTACTGGTAGAACATTTGATGGTGTAAAACTGGTCAAATGAATCCATAATATAGACCTTTGTAACCTTTCTTCCCAAAGCTAAAGACAAACAAGTAAGAAAAGCTTATTTTTTTCCATGGTACACATAGATTCAGTTCAGGAAAAGTAAGGTGTACTATAAATACATGCATATATAATTCATACTTATATATGTCAAATAGCCTTTAATTACATGACAGTGATATTTCTCCCTGTGATTATAACTAATATTAGGTATTTGCTCATTATATTCTCTTAGGAAAATATTCTCTTAGGAAAATATTCTTTATATTATCATTGTGGGTTCATAGTACTGTGATTTGATATAAAATACCATCAGAAGCCACTAACTAGGGCTTTTTGTGGGGTAAAAAATTAAAATAATTACTAAAGATCCTATTGTATAGTCAGAATAGAAAGACTTACTAGAATTTGCTCTAGAGATTGAAAATAAATAAATAATAATATGTAACAGAGGAGTGTTGCTATCCTTTATAAGCCGTCAATTACAAAACAATGTCTGTAACTGTATAACTGAAGAGACCTGAAAAATATCAAGATGAAAACTATATCCTCAGGACTGGTACATACTTTAGTGTTTTTGGAGAGAAATGTGTCAAGAGAAAGAGGTGGAAACATTAGCTGAGATATGTACATATTTTACACAATCAAAAACTAAATGTGTCAATTCTCCAAGAAAACTGGCAAAGGGAAAGAAACGCTGTTAGATGTATGTGTGCTGGTCACAAGGAAAGGCATTTGTGAGACTGATCTGCTTGCAACAATACATTTTTCAAGATATTCAAATACATTTTTCAAATTATATTGTGTCTAGATGCATTCACCTTTACCAAAGTTTTTGTGAGAAGTTAGAAAATCTTTGCACAAACATACATTGATAACAACTCGGGCCTTAGGCTGGACTATGAGGAAGCCCAGATGTGGGTCAAACTAAGGGACCAATAGAGAAAATAAGAGGAAGAGGTGAAACCACAGAGATGGGGAAGTTTTTAAAATCCTCATGTCTTCCTTATGACTTCAACACTCTTCAGTTTGGCATGTGTGCTCATGTATACACACTCACACACAGAGACCACATCTTCAGTGAAGTTACCAAAGCCTCAGACTTTTGGAATTGTCTGTGGAAATGGTGACTGAGAAGTACAATTACAGAACCAGCTCAAAATGGCCTTATCCTGTTTAATGAGATACTGAGTTGCTTTTCAGAGACAACAGACCAAAACCACAAATCATGTAGTCAAAGCATGTGCAGAGGAGAGAATTTACCTCCAGCTGTACCAGGAACCAAAGTTTCACTGTGCCTATCTACTACACACACACGTAACCAAAGGACCAGGACATAATCGGAACTTGAATACAAAAACCCTTTCAGAAGCCAAACTTCCATTGTCCAGGAAGATCTGGTGTTGATGCTCCTTTACCATAAATGTCAAAGTTCAGAGTCCTTTTATTAAAAGTTGTCCCATCACCTTTACATCCCTGTTCTCACTAGACCCTTAAAAATCTTTTAACCTAGGCCAGCAAGCAAGATGGATTTGAGGCACCATTAGGTCTCTTACCTTCTCGATTGGCACCTTTTCAATAAATAAAGCTTTTCTTACTCCAAACTTTAACATTTTGAGTTTTGGCCTTTCAAAGCACCACGCACACAAATTTGGGTTTTGGTAACTTATTAGACAAATATAGGTAGAATAAAGTTAGTACTCACATTCTTAAAAAGTAGAAAAGCATATAGAAGTCAGTAAAATAATGTAAAAGAAAAATACAAGAGGATTTTAGACAGTCACAAGCTTTGAATTCTGTGTTTCAGCAAGAGTTAATAAAATGAATAAGAGGCAGAGGGCGATCTAGCCAATACCTGGCTTTCATAAATCTATAAATGTCTGGGTTTCATAAATGTAATAGTTTTTATTCAATAAGCATAATTTATTATTATTATTATTATTTGTGTGTACAACACCTGGTCTTCCTAGATGGTTTCCCATCTAGTACTAACTGGTCCCAACCCTGCTTAGCTTCCAAGATCAGCCATAAGGCTTTTTCAAGGTGGCACAGCCATAAACCATGGACTATGGCTCCACTGGGGCATGAACCAAGGACCTTCTAGATGTAAAGCAAATGTACTAACCACTACATTATGGAACCATGCCCTAATAAGCATCATTTTCAAAACAAACTCTAGATACATTAAGAGAGTGAGTTTTGAATCTGCAAATTTTGGAGACAAGTCCTTTGGGCCCTTGTGAGCCATATTCTTCACTCTATGGCATGTCTAAAAATGTAATTCTTCTAAAATCTAAAGATTAAATAAAAAGAAAAAGATGAATACCACATACTTTTATCTAAGAAAATGTTTCTACTCCCTATTGTGAAACTTCTGAAAATAAAAGCAAAGTAAAACTATCAAAAGAAATGGTCATTAAAATATAGATGGTAGGTGATTATATAATGGAGGTAAAGAAAAAAATATAAAACATTGTTTAGATCGGCATAATGGAAAAAGGTGGCAAAATGCCTAGGTATGAGGAGGAGGAGTTGATAACTGATAAATGTAGACATTGGATGATTTGAGGTCAACCAAGTGAAGAGAAATTTGGGGGATATGAAATTGCATGTGTAGATTTGTATGTCATATTTAAAATCCAGGTGAAGAAAGAATTTCTATAAGATGCTAAGCATAGAATAAAAAAATATAGAGGCACAATGACAACTGAAATTGACAGTTCTCTTAAAACCTTTTGCAGGTCTTTAAATATGGTTTTTTAAAACAAAAACCATGACTTCACTTCTATCTTATGTATATCTTTAAATCTACAGTTAGTCTCTTATAGACAGTACATAGATGAGTCTTTCATTATTATTATTAATTCATTCAGCTACTCTATGTCTTTTGATTGATAAATTTAATCCATTTACATTTAAAATAATTGTTGATAGGTGAAGACTTACTATTGCCATTCTATTAACTGTTTTATGTCTGTTTTATACTTCTCTTGTATCTTCTCTTGCTGTTTTTCTGTGTGGTTTAATAATTATTTTGTGGTGACAAGCTTTGATTCCTTCCTCTTTATCTTCTGTATATCTACTGTAGGTTTTTCCTTGTGGTTACCATGAGGTTTGTATCAAGCCTATCAAAGTGATGATGGTTTATTTTAAGCTGATAACAACTTAATTTCAATCACATACAAAAATTCTATACTTTTACTTTTACCCCCCACACTTTTTTATTGATGTCGGAGTTTACTTTTTATAGATTCTGTATCCTTTAACACATCACTATATTTATAGTTAATGTTAACACTTTTTTTCTTTTAACTTTTAAACTAGGTTTAAAAGTGACTACGTGCCACCATTACAGTATTGCAATATTCTGTGTTTGTCCATATATTTACCTTTAACAGTGACTTTGTAATTTTATATACTTTTGTGTGGCTGTTTAGCATCTATTCATTTCAACTGAAGAGCTCTCTTTGGCAATTCTTATAAGGTAGGTTTAGTTTGGACACACTTCTTTGATTTTTGTTTATTTAGAAAAGTATCTCTCCTTTATTTTTGTGTATCATACTTTGTAAATGTATATTCAATACCAAGTATAAATGTTCACTGAAGAATAGCACAGAATAAAAAAAAAGGGAGAATAGGGAAAACTAAGAGAAGGTACAAAGCAAGTATTAAGAAATAAACCTATGAATAAATGCAAGAAGAGAACGCATACCTTTATAGGAAGTGAGATCAAATAAGTCTACACATTATCATCTACTAGCATCGAAGTATATTTAAAAGTTGGATTAGATCTAGCAAGCATATAAGAAGTCTTTTATCCCAAAAAAGTCATCCTCAAGCTGTCTTTTATTTAGCATCTTTTTTTTCTATAGTTTGAATGAATTTGTGCTCTGTAACAGAATGCTAGGTTGGAAAATTGAGGTGACATTATTATAATAAAATAATCTGAGTTCTGAAGGGACAGAAGCCTATTTCTGAGTTTGTATCTATAAAATGCACAGTGAGTTCATTGTCTGGCCTGCCAACATTCAAAACACAGCTTTTGACTGAGCCAGGGTATCAGAAATCCAAATTTAAGCAATTATCCTGGCATGCTACAGCTGCCGGCAGTGTACATAGCTTGACACGGTCATTAGTTTTTATGCTATTTTAGAGCAAATGTGTTACCAGAAACCCAATTTACTCCTGACAGAATACTATTAGGCAACCAAAGCATGAAGACTGTCAAAGGCTTCCTCTAAGTAAAGCAGGCTGCTGACATAAGGTGCCCCACACTATCAAGAATATATTTATACACTTAGGGATTTTTTAACACTCATTTTTTTGGGGCCTCCTTATCCATTCCTATAAATATCTCATTCTCTCTACTAGTGATATTTAAAATTAACAAAGAATGTTTTTTTCTAAGTTAAAGTCCCTACTGCGTGGAAAGTGGCACCCTATTTTAAAAGATGCTGGAACAGCTGGCTGGCATGTTGGTGGTGAAATAAAAAGAGGGAGGGTAACAGAAATGTATGCTGAGTGAGAAATGAGGTTAAAAGCAATAAACAGTGATGAAGAACTTCAGAGTTTGGAAATTCCCTTGCGCCTTTACCCCTTGTTCAACCAAATCCTGACATTTGAAATACTAATTGCTAAAAAAGCCAAAAGTCACTTCTTTCTGATGAGCTTTCAGATCTTTGTTGTAAGATTAGGGAATGTTTCTCCTGATTCAGCACAAGATATTTTAAGTAAGAGTATTGCAAACAAAGAAGTTCTGTGGGGCTGGGGGAATAAAATGTTCTATGAGAAAAAAAATGGGAAAGTACATAGTATATTTAGGAAAAAATTAAAAATTCTGTGTTTGAGGCATAAAATACATTAATTTGTCATAAGAAAAGACCGTCAAATTAATTTGGCTCATATTTTAAAGAACATTTGACAGGTGATAGAAGAGATAGATGATGATAGCTAGATGATAGATAGATGATAGATAGATAGTAGATGATAGATAGATGTATTTTTTTAAACCAATGTTTAGTAAGCATCTACTATATTCCAGGTATCATACCATTTAGGTTCTATAAATACTGCTGTGGCTAATAGTCTTATGTGGATTATTTACAATAAACATGTTATTTTAGTAGTAATACATCTTAGAGAGAAACTGAAACCAGCTCCCAGGACAGCAAACAAGTGAGATGGATGTAGTCAACATTAGATAGGGAGGTTGAAAAGTCTGTCTGAGGAGGTGACATTTGTGTTCACCATGTACAAGTAAGGCTGAAAGATGCTTTAGGCAGAGGAGCAATACTTGCAATGACCCTCAAAATATGAGCTTGCTAAGAAAAATAAGCCATATGGCTGAATCTTATTCACAAATAGTGAAGATGCAGTTGGTAAGAGATGAGAGAGAGATAAGCAGACACCAGGTCATGGAAAAACTCTATCTAATAAAAAACTGACTTTAATGACTATATTATAGGAAGGCAAACATGTCAACTAATGGACTCATGGCTACATTTCAGGAAAGAGATAATGATGGTTTAGACTACCTGTTAAATAGATTTGAGATGTATTTCGCAGGTAGTATTAATAGGAATTAATAATTGAATGAATCAAAAATGACTCCAGGCATTTGATTTGAGCTCCAAACTGAAAGTATCTCAAAATCCGTCAATAGGTGAATGGATAGTTAACAAAATGTGGTGCATTCAAACTATAGTATACTACTCAAGCAATAAAAAGAAAGAAAACACTGATGCAATCAACCTCGTGAATATAAATTTAAGAAAATTAACACTGAATGAATAAAAAGCAAACTTAAAAGGTAACATACTCTGTGATCTATATAGCGTTATGAATTTATACAGCATATGTAAATGGTATCTGTTCATATAACATTATGAAAACAACTAATGAAGATGGAGAACAATTTAGTGATTGCTAGGGATTGTGGAAGCAGGTAGAGAAAGAGAAGGCTGGGGCCTGGAAAGTATTTTATGTGTAATCCTTGTGATGAAGCTACTCTGTGGCTGTGATGCTGATCACACACACACACAAATCTATGCATGATATAAAATTTAATAGAACTAAGTATAAAAACAAACAGAAAAATAAATGCCTATAAAATAGATGACATCTGAATAAGATCAGTAAATTACATTCATATAAATTGTATGGTTGTGATCTTGTACTATAGTCATGCAAGTTGTTACAATTGGAGAAAACTTCGAAATTTATATGGGATTTCTCTGTATTATTTCTTATAACTGCATGTAAATCTACAATTCTTTCAACATTAAAAATTAAAAAAGCATTAGCTGCTCACATCAAAAGAGAAGGTGAAAGCAGACTGAATAACTACATGTGCATTATATCAGTGAGAAAATTTATGAAAAGATAGCTTCTGATTTCATGGATTACATCATTTAAATTGTTTTTCTTTATTTTTTCTGCTTAAGCTACAAACAAAAATAAAAATAATTTCCTGTGGTGTTTATTTATGTTCTCTTAATAATGATAATTTAACATTTTCCTTAAATTATAGCCACAAGGCGAGTTCTCTAAGTGCTTTCATAGTGTGGATGATGGACCACCTATAACAAATGCTGAGTATGATTACAGAGCATGCAAACTCCTACATCATACCCCTGACCTACTCAGAATTGGGGTGCACAGTAATGATCTCCAAGAAATGATTTAAGGCTTCTTTCAATGAGTCTATCATTTAAAATGGAATGTCCTAAATATAATGTCCTATTTATAGTGAAGAAAAGTAGCAAGTATCATGACTGAGTCCTTGCTTTGAAGCCAGGCAAACATGTATTGAATTTCTATATTCATTATTTCTTAACTGATGGAATTTCATAAAGTATATTAACTCTTTAAAATCTCAACTTCTTTATTAACTAATAGTAATAAACTAGTAAAAACATAGAATTTGGTGAGGATGCAATAAATTGAAGATTTATATTACTTGGACAGTTGCCTGAAAAAAAACTACGTATTCAGTAATACTCATACCTGTTGCTCTTTCTATTCTTCCATTCCTCTAGCTATTTATCTATCACTACTATCTATCTATCTATCTATCTATCTATCTATCTATCTATCATCTATCTATCTATCTATCATCTATCTATCTCACCTATTATCTACCATATCTATATTTATTTATCTACAATTTTTAAATATTTAATAGTTACAAGTTTTCTATTTTAAATTATAAACATTTTAAAACAAAAACTTGGATTTATTTCTTTTGTATCTCACTATATTTCTAGTTGATATAAAGATTTCTTGATAAGCACCCTCTTTAATAATACAGATGTTGATACATTTGAAAAACAAATGGACATCTGAGTACTTTGTCCAAAATTGTGAGAATAAATTAATAAACTTCATAGCTTATTTTTTTCCTATATCTCATAAGTAATTTGCAAGTTCAGGTTTGTAACCAGGATTTAATATCTACTTATCTTTCTAGGACACATGGACCCATTTTTTTCCCATTCACCTTATCTCTAAATTGGATGAAAAGCTAATGTGATTATAAATTAAAATGTTGGCAAGGAATAATTCATTATATTCCAGCATCTAATTTATATGCATTAAATATATTATGGAGACTTAAAACTAAATTAACTCACTGTTTTGAAATAAATGGTATTTGGTTGTTTAATTTATCTCATTTTTGAGCTTACAAAAAGTCAGGCATATTAGCTCAGTCAAATGGAATATATTTTTTATAGGACTGGAGGTTCACTAGCTCTGTGAATGTTGGCATAGACATTTGTTGAAAACAAATGTTGTTGTTTTTTTACCCCCTCATTCCACTAACATCTGAAGAGCTACAAAATTTACAGAATCATCGTGGCAAATTAGTCTCTAAATGATGTATGAAATGAAATATCCTTGCCAACTTCAGATAATATGCTGAATTCTGCTATGCTCAGTTACTTCCTGAGTGTGTATTTGTGTTCAATTGCATTTAACTTTTCCTCTTTACTCTAAATGTATTTTTTTCAAAAATTAGTAAAAATGTTGGAATAATCTTTTAGACCTAATAAACTTATGGGGAGCCGTTCTTATCAAGGCTCTCATACCTGAGATCTAGGCAACTTCGCCTTGGGACAGGGTCTGCCTCGCCCTGTGCTATTTGATAGGATAGACAGCATAAAGTCAGTTGCCCTGATATGCCCTGACATGCCCTGGGCCCCTTGAGCCATTTGCTTAAACTAATCTGACCTTGCAGCCCCCTCCTCTCCCCAGACCTTTCTGCATTTTTTGGGTCATATAAGGAAATGGAATGTTCTGCGGTTCGGTATCCAAGGTAACCATGCTTATGCAAATCCTCCCCCTTATATATTCTACCCCTACCTACAATAAATGAGACTTGATCAGAAAGCTTGTCTTGTCTCCATTCTTCGTGTTTCTTGTCCCCCTTCTCTTTCAGTGCTTGGGGCCCCTGTTGACTGTCCTGCGGGTCGGGACATAAACTCTTATTGAGATTAACTTGGAAAATTTTATAGTAGCATATAATCATGTTCCACATACTATATATGTGTGAAAATACAGTATTTTATTCATTCATTTAGGTTACAGTTACCTCCAAAATCACTTAGGTCAATTATCTGCTGGGAAATTAAATTTATTCAAATAATTCTGAGTCATATTATTAGTAATTAAAAATTTTTGTATTAAGCTAACATCAAAGAACTCAGTCATCCATCTTTAAGATCAGTATAAAAAAAAATAAGTTTAAAATTATTCACAGGTTTCAAAATTTATTTTCCAAGCATGAAATATTTTAAACCAGAGATCTGAAGAAGAGATACATACTTCAAAATTTAACTTAAAGTTTGAATAATAGACCTTTTCCTCATGAAAAAAAAAAATGATTTTTTTTCTGAAAATATTGATTTATCTCTAGTGACTTTATATATTTTCAAGCATCACAGGAATATTACATATTTAATGTAATAAAAATTACAGATAAATGCCCAAAGAATAGACTTTGCTATTGACACAAGTAGAATTCTTAACTCTTTTTCCTCACTTTTCCTTAGATATACTTCAGTTTAATATCCCTTTTTCCAGAGGTTCCACATAAAGGAGAAATCGAGTCAGTACCTAAGAGGCATGATTCAAGGAATACAATTTTAGTAAAATTAATAATTCACAGTTTTCATCTCATTTCAGTTGGATTTTAGAGGGAAATTATTTTAATAAACACTCTATCTTTAACTTTATCATTTATGTAATATTTTATGCCAATGATAAAGTTATAAAAATATTTTTAATTTTTTTTATCAAGAAACCTTAATTACAACTTTAATATGTTAATAATTTGAACATTGGAGACCAATTCCAATTTTTTTAAATACAGAAAATTTATCCTTTTTAAATCCACTTGGACACACTAGTCAATGCAACTTGAGAGATGTACTCTGATATCTCTTCATGTCTTAGCTCAGGTTTCTCATGAAAAAGGCTTTGAAGAGGAGATTCTATGCAAGGAGTTTATTGGAGAGTGCTCTTGGGAAAAACTCCTACAAGGAAGTAAGAAAAGCAGAATCAGGCAGAATTTGAATTTCAGTGCATTTGGAAGAGTGGACACAATCTTTATTATGAGAAGCTATGGAGCTGGGAGAGCTCTTAAGATTTGTCCCAAATTAAAGCAAGGGGGACAGGTCTTTGTATGCCCACATTTATATAGTATTGGAGGTGGTCTTTCCCTGGAAAGAGAAGAAACCTAGGGTAAATCAGCTTCCTTTGGCTAAGTGCAATTCCCAGTAAGCATCTAGGCTGTGAGCCATTCATCACCCAAACTCCAGAGCTCTAGTGCCTCAGTCCTGAAGGGGAGATCTGGGTGGTATTCCACCTTATCCACCACAGGTCACCACATGTGCTTTTCATAGCAACCTGCTTCATACAGTAAGTTTATAAGATCTGGGAACAGCTTATTTAAGATTCTCAATTTCTACTCCCAAGAAATATATTAGAGAAAGATTAATTAAATGAATTTGGGGCCTGCCACGGCTGTTCTCAAAGCTACAGTAGACATTCATCATCTTCTTACCCTCACTTTTGGTTCACACTTCTGCTAGTCTAGGTGGCTTACTTTGTAAAGTGAGTTAACTGCTCGTCTCTGAAGGGTCTGAGATCCTGGTAACCATTCCCTACTATTTTTGTCTTTTTACTGTTAACATAGAGCTAAAGATTACCAAGAGATATCTATATGGATCAAATGGGTACAAACACATTTTTCTCTGTTCCTGTTTTGTGAAACAATCCTATTTCCTCCTAATTGTCAGAGTTAATTATCCCTTTCACTATGGTAGGTCTGTTCCTTTCCTACTGGTCTCTTATCCACAAGAAACCCAATGTAACCAGGACAACTGTAGCTTAAAATTTATGCTTTAAGAGACCTGTCACTATATCCTCTATTGGAAGTATTTTTTACTTTGAGTAAACCCTGAGTCTAGAATATCAAGTGGACCAATAAAAATTATGGTGAGGCCACTGCTATTTATACCCCTTGGTTTCTGGATACATATGTTCTATCTGTTAAGGACATAACAGCATATAATACTCATTGATATAAAATATGTAGATGATAGATGATAGATAGATGATAGATGATAGATGATTGGTAGATAGGTAGATGATAGATAGATAGGCAGATAGATGATAGGTAGGTAGATAGATAGATAGATAGATAGATAGATGACAGATATATAGATGATAGATAGAACACCCTGGAGGATAACATTCTATACTCACAGGATTGTCATCTCCAAGCTAGTAACACAGCTGTCCTTTCAAAAGTCTACTCCATTAGCTCAGCAGTTCTAAACTGGAGATGATTTTGCACCACTAACCACTCAAGGGACATTTTGCAATGCCTGGAAACATTTTTTGTTTTTTACAACTGGGTGGGGGTGGCACTTGCATCTATTTCATAGAGTCCAGTGATAGAGCAATGTTAATAAATATACTTATAAGGCATCATAGAGACTTCACGCAATAAAGAACTATCTGGCCCAAAATGTCAATAGTGCAGATGTTGAAAATCTTTTTTTAGCCTATCAGGCCAGCAGTTTCTGGTAGATAATTAGATGTTATACGACTGCTGGGCTCAAGACCGTGTGCCAACCATCATTTTTTTTTACCATAAAGTAGCTTCTTTCACCAGAGGTAATGTTATGGGGCATGATATCTTGCTAAATCAAATATTTCATAAGCCCTTAGTGGTTCTACCAATGACTTTATTAGTAGGAAAGGCTAATCCATACCTGAAATATATGTCTTGTGTATCCAAGTCAATAAGAATTATTGCATTCCTAGGGTGTAAACTATCTGATGTAATCAATTAACCATGTAAGGCTAGTAAACCTCAAAGAATGCAGCCTGATTAGGAGCTCAGCTTTGGTTTCTATTTCTGTAAGTTTTGACTTTTGGCAATAATTACTAAATCCATCTTGGAGAACGGAAAGCTAAGCAGTTTAGTATATGCATAGACTCCACCTCAGGTGACCATGGATATTGTATTTATGAATCTGTTCTACTCAGAGAGTTGAAGAACAGGGCAGGTTAACATCAATTGGATAAGTTATTATGTCTATACAGCTTTGTAGTGACTCTTCCATGTTGGATACTCTTTGCTCTATTAACATCTTAACCAAGATTATTATAGTTTCTACCACCAGTGTATGGCCATCACATATCTTTTCATTACTCTTCATTAACTTTTACCATCTGTCATCCTTCTTCAAGGCCCCTATCCACTTAACCAAGCTATTTACCATCCCCTGTTATTTCGTGTATATACTTACTGTAAGCTACCTCTAGGTAATAGATTTTCATGTCTAGGTACATCTAAAACTCGACATGGTGAGAGGGTTTCATTTCAGCATTACTTTTCAGAGCTACCTCTGAATGAATATGTGATGAAGTAGCAATACATTTTTGTTTGCACCTGTACACCAAGCTACCTCATCTATAAACTGCTCTTGGGCCTCTTCCTCCTCCCTCATAAGGTCATAAGAGACTTCTCAATATAAATGTAAGTGGGAGTTGAAAGCAATCTATAAATTTATTACATCTCAAATGTTGATATAAGAACTCTACAACCTATCTTCCAGGTTTATTGAGAGAATAAAATGACATTATAAACATGTAAAATCCATTGAAATATTAGAAACTATACTACTGTTAGTATTTTTATCATATAACAAAATGAAATGGTATTATAATCAGCAGAGACTAAGTAAGACTATTAGACATTTTAGATCTTGAGATAAAAATGGAAAAAATGTAAATATTAATGCTGAGTTCCAAATATATTATCTGAAAAGATTCAAGAGACAATTTCTCTAAATATAAAGAGCTTATGTCAAAATGTAAAGTAATATATTGCTTCTACCATCAATAAAGTCTTGATATAAAACAAACAAAATGACATTCGTTGGCACTCGCAGATCAGTCTGTATATTTGTCAAGCAGCAGCTGTCAAGACCTTTTATAGCATGAATTTGAGATCCTAATTAATATAATTTTTTAAATTAAACTTTTTCATTTTAAATTATTGTAGATTCATATACAGTTGAAAGGAATAATAGAGAGATATAAAATACCTTTAACCCAAGTTTCTCCAGTAATAACATCTTGAAAAACTATGACAAAGTATTACAATCAGGATATTGACAGAGATAGAGTCAGCATACAAAACATGTCCACCACCACAAGAATTTTTGTTTCTCTTTTATACTGTATCTTCCTTTTTGCCCTCAAGTCTTTAAACCCTGTTAACCACTAATCTGTTCTCCATTCCTATAATTTTGTCAATTCAAGATGTTAGGTAAATAGAATCAAATTTAAGTAATCTTTGGTATTAACATTTTTACTCAATATGATACTCTAGAGATTCATTCACATTGTCACCTACATGAATAGTTTGCTCTTTTTAATTGCTGTGTAGTATTTTATAGTACCATTATTTATTTAACCACTCATGCATTGAAAGATAACTGGGTTGCTTCCAATTTGAAACTATTATAAGTAAAACTGCTATAAATAAAACCGAAGCAACAAACAAAATATTAGTGAAAAGAAACAGTTGCAAATAATAATGTTCCCAAGACAAAACTGGATTATTTAATAATTTTTCCTTGGTTCTTTATATTCAAAAGAAAGATGGTTTAGGTGCTCGACAGATATTCCCTAACTAGTCCTATATGTTGACAATCAGGTGAATTCCACTTTGCATATTAATCACTTCACACACAAACACACACACACACACACACACACACACACACACACACTTACCTACAACTTCTTTTCCTATTGCAGGCCTGTGTCTGAATAAAAATCTTATAACACATGTGGATTTATAGGAATGTAACAACGTATAGATCTCTAATCTGTTTTTCTTTAACACATCTGAAAAAAAGAAGTGGTAGAAAGTTGTTGAATATTAATCTATATTTAATAATACTGCAATGTATGCATTCCAAGAGAAAAACAAATTCTTTCATATATTTTTAATTTGTATGAAGAATTATTTCTTTTATCAAATTTACCATATTTCTGTTTTCAATAGTATTAAAGTTGAGTAGCATGCTTAAGGTCTTATTGGGCAGAGAGCTTACTGGGCAATGGTATAAAAAAGACTTGGAGTTAATGATTAGTTCAAATAATCTTCAAAATGACAGATCTTCACATAGCTATATCTAAAATTTGCTCTTCTAAAATTTGAACATAGATATTTCTTATTACAAATCTCTCTGATCAAGTCATTTTAACTCAAATAATCAAATATTTCATCTAAGCCACTGGTAAATTTTCTCTGCTTTTTTTTGTTATTATTATTACAAATCTTTTGAACATTTGTTCTGCTTACACTAAAGATTTAGATATTCACAAGATTTTGTCAAGTACTTTCTTTTAGTGAAATTTAGAGAAGCAATATTTTATTTTCTTCTTCTAAAGGCTAATTATTCTAGGATAGATGTCGTTCTTAGTTATTTGGTACATAATCTGATAGTTAAAATAATTTAAAACCCTAGCAATAAAATTGTATCTGGCAATAAGATCTTGAATACAGACTATTTTTCTATTTTAAAATATATATTTTTAAGCCTTACATTTACATGTTTAAGCCTATAGATTAATGTTCATGATAATGAAATAAAAAATATAAAATACAAGAAGCCATGCTGAAAAACTAAGATCAATTTTTAACCCCTCTAGATTATTTATAATTTTAATATACCCTGTTTTGGGGAATTGAATTATTTATACATAAATGTTGAAACAATTTGGATTCTTTTGAGATTATTTAAAATAGTTTTCTTACAACTAGATTCTTAAAACTAAGAAATGCCTAGGACTTTGTTATAAGTCAACCAATTTAAGTAACTGCCTTTGGCATAATATATTTAGAATACACTCTGCTATTTCAAAATTACTAAAATTTTATTTTATGAATACTCAGTAGATGACATTTTTAATGAGAGTAGTTTTTCTATCCACTTAGAAAAATAAAGCTGTTTTCAGTTGCTTATTACACAGACGCATTCTCTTCCCTTCTGAACAAAAGAAAAGCATTAGCAATATTCTGCTTGGTTAATATGCTTTTTCTAGAATTATAAGTTATAGTTCTCAATGGAAATGAGATAAATCTTGAATGCAATACCTAAGGTAATGTTCTCTTGAGCCTAAATTTTAATTAGTGAACGCCCATTTTTTTCATGAGGGGATACACTCACAGGGCAAGCAGAATTGGCAAAGTACCAAAGCTAAGTTATAAACTAAACAATCTGCACCAAAAATAGGATGTTCAAAAGTTTTAAGTGTAAAGGTTTTTATATAAGTAAGTGTTGGGAGCCATTCTTGCCGAATGCCCTACAGCTGAATGCCCTACAGCTGGAGGCCTATAGACCGGGTTAAAGTTGCCTGCACACTAGAAGTTTGCAGAGCAGGCAGGCTCCGTGCAGATGGAGGAAGTTTGGCTTAATGGAAAACAGATGAGAGAAGTTATGTAAATGTCAAGCAATTGTTTACAGGTGTGTGGGTTTTGTTTTTCATGCATTGTCAAGGGTATAAATATTTAGTGTTAAATAAACTCTGGGCCACAGCATTCACTGTGAGTCCTCCCAACTCTATCTTTTGTCTCTCTATCTATCTCTATCTTTTTCTATCTTTCTCAATCCTCACTCCCCCTCTTGGAAACTGTTCGATCTTAGTCTGCAGGCTCCGGCAAGTAAGCCAAAAATTCTTAATAAACAAATTGATGAAAAATTTCTACCGTATTTTCCAGTTTTCATATTCTATTATAAAGCTAATAATTACTCTTAAGTAAAGGTTTTTAAGCTGAATTCAGAAGTAGTTAGAAGCAAAAGTTCACACCAAAAGGCAGAGTTCTGGTATTGAGGAAAACAGAAATGTTGAGAGGAACTCTGGATACAATATTTAAATAAGTTTGTGCAAATATTATCATCCAGCTTTTAAAACATACATAGAATATGTTATGCTAAAGGCAATATTAAAATAATCTATTTTTATTCTATGGATAATTAATGGATTTGTAGAAAAATAATATGTAGACAAGAATTTATCATTTTTTAAAAATGTCTGCACTTGTTTATGAGATTGTGTTAAGTGATTAGACTAAACTACATTGAGGGTAAGGACAGTTATGATTTTATACTTAAGTACTATGAAACTTCTTTCAATAATTTGCCACTTATTAACCTAACCATTGATAATGTCTAAAGTTCTTGGTGTTTTCATGACATCCACCTAAGAAGAAAAAGATGCCTTGGTATATTTTTACTCATAATTAACCACCTGAAAGGCACAGTTGCCTACTCCTTAAAATATATCCCAATCCAACAGGTTTTTGAATGCTGACAAATATCCATTAACAGGAGTCTGTTTTCATTACAAAACAAGAGAGAGGTAATGGCTGCATGTTTCTGAGAGAGTACACACATTCATCTGACAATAATATCAAATAATTGAGTAGATCTTTTCCTTTGAATAAATTTTGGTATTACTAAGAAAAGATAAGAGAAAACACTAGATAACAGGAAGAAAAATATGCGATGGGTTAAATAAGAAGAGGATAGAGTTATCAGGAAGGTTGACTTTAATTACTTTAAGAGTTTTGACAAAAGCCAGACTTGCGCTTTCTTAGTATTATTTCCCAGATTTTTGACAATATTTTTTTGTTTGGAGAATCTTGGCATTGTCCCTGGCTTCTTAATAAAGGGTATTCAATTTATTATAAAATAAGGCATTATATGGTATCTTAGCCATAACAAAAGCATTTTTTTAAAAAGTATAATGTAGTTATAATAAAATCACAGATTTTAAATGTACAATTTTATGTTTTAACAAATTAATGTATATAAAACCACCACCTCAAATTAAATATAGAGAATTTCTACACCTCTCTAAGTTTGCTTATGGCCCTTTCTAGTCAAGAACTCTCAAGGCAAACATGATTTGATTTTTATAACCATAGCTTAGTTTTGTCTGTTTCAAAACATAATATAAATGGCATTTTTAAAATGTATACACTTTTCTCTCTTACCTCTACAACTCAGCCTTATTATTTTAAGATGTATTTATGCTATTGAGAATGTTTATAGTTCATTGTTTATATTGCTGTGTAGTTTACCATGTAACAAATGTAACAATAAACTATTATTTGTGAATCTGTTTACCTGCTAAGGAATATTTCGTTTCCATCTTTAGTCTTCTATGAACATTTTGTGTAAGTATATTGTAGTCATATATTTTAATTCTTTTGAAAAATACCTAGAAGGGGTTTTAGGTATTATAGCATTGAAAGGCTTTAAAACTGCACTTTTTTTTTTACTCTCAACAGCTGTGTATGAGAGTTCCAGTTGCTCCACAACCTCATCCACATTTGATTCTATCAGCTATTTTTGTTTTAGTCATTCTGTGGTATGGCATTTTTACTCAAAGTGGTTAAATATCTATTTTTCTAATGACTATGAAGTTGATCATCTTTTCCTGGGCTAATTGGAAATTTGTACATTTTCTTTTGTGTAATGTCCAAGCCTTTACTCTCATTTTTATATGAATGATATTGATCCATAGATCAGCTTGTGGAAGAGAATTATCTTAGCAATGTTAATGCTACCAACTAATGAACATGATATATTTTAATATTCATTTAGATATTCATTCAACTGTTGGTGAAGAAGTCTTGAACTACTTGTTGTTGTTGTTGTTAAATTATGGCTACCTTAAACAAATAGCAAACTAAATAAAGTGTATGAAGCACAAATTTTCAGACATTGGAAATAGGCAGTGCAGAGCAGTGATTTCTGTGGTAAAGGTCCTAGAAGTTTATGGATTAAGTCTTGGAATTATAAATTATATCTTCTGCTGCTAAAATAGAGCAGTAAATTCTAGAGATAAATCAAATTCTTTTCCCTTAAGAAATATATAGTACTGTTACAACATAAAATTGGGAACAAACTAGTATTACTTTTTAAAATTTCTTATTTATGATTGATTAAGAGGACTGGCATTTCACATCTGATGATTCTATACGTGCATTACTGGGATGAATCAGTTCTCAAAAGCAAACAGATAAATTTTCCTGCAGAAAAATTGAGGTGTTTGGTAGAAGCTTTATTTTTCTTCTGCTTGCTTTGATTATTTCTGGATCTGCTGTTATCAGAGGAAATTAAGGGGAAACTGAAAACTTGTTTAAAGCATCAGAATCTAAAGCCATAGAAACCAGGCCTGAAAACTTGAGCATATTTTTTATTTGTAGTTTTTACTGTTCATAAATTAATTAATAATTGGAATTAAATAGGATTAGTTTGAAGCTATTCTGAAAACAGTACCCATCAAATAGAGAGAAACTAAAATTCTTTAGAGATTCTGGATGAGTGAGATGTGGGACCACAGTGTCTGTCGATAGGGAATGGGTCTGGAGAAGGGATGCTTTTAGTATTAACCCATAGTCATATTCCTGAGATAAAGGGGACTTGAGTCCATGCTCTGATGTGCTAAGACGAATTTAGGGAGAAAGGATTAGTCTAAACTTATAAATCCATTAGAATAGGCAGATAGCAGGAATTGGTCCTGAAAAAAAGTATCTAGAATGATAATGTGGTCTGATAAGGCAGAACAAGTGTATTCAGGCAGTTCTCTGAAGTAATGGTAAAAATGGCTTAAAATTATCATTATCATGAAACAACTATGCTTAAGGTTACTAATGATAAGGAGTCAATTAAGGCACCAATAGGAATTGTTCCATTGATGTAGGACAGGCCTAAATTTAGACTAATTTGTATTACTAATATAGATATACATTTTAAAGATTATAAAGTATTTTTAATGTATTTTTATAAAGTTCCTGCCTTCATATTTTAACACTAAGTAAAAGTGGCTACATAAATTTTTAACAAATTGAGAGGATATGCATGGAATATTCTGAATGGAATTATAGGTTAAGTTATGTAATATATAAAAATAATTCACTTTGAGAAGCCTAGGGACATCTAAAATAAATAGGAAGTTATCTGGAGTGGCTGCAATGAAAGGCTTGAGAGTTTGGTGGCTAACAGGAGACACATACTGTGTCTGCAGAGAAGCTAAAAGGGCATACATCTGTTTCCCATACAAGCCTCAAATCAAAAGACAAAGGAGTGCACGGTACAGAATTCAAGCATTAAGTTGAAACTGAACTACCTCTCACATTGAAACTAACTCTGTAATTGTGTTTCTGAGGTTAATGATAGCTAATGATTCTCCTAAGCAAAGGAGGCCAGTTTGGACAGATTATACGGAATCAGTCTACCAAAGAATGCATTTAGGTTTCTATATGTAAACAGCTGTAAAATTATGTGGATTATATCATTTTTTCCCATCAAATTAAGACACCTGCTTGATACATATTCTCCTATCTCTTTGTGAGATTCTAGAAAGACCTCTAAATTTAGAAACAAGATCAGTTTTATATGGCAACAATGTCACTTAGCAGCTTTGTGATGGTAGACAGAAAAAAATCTTGGTGTCCCAGTTTTCTTTATTGGATAATAATTAAATCTGTACAACAAAACTGTTCCAAGAGTTAAATTATTGAAAACAATTAAAAGGGTTTTATTGTATAGTATAACTTATTATTTTATAATGTTTATTACTTTTTCTATACTTACCTTGAGAAAGAATAAACTACAGTAGGAAAGACAGAGAGAGAAAAAACTCCCCAGCGTCCCTAGAGAGAAATGTAATAAATTAGTGGTTTCTAGTGTATCCCTATCTACATTACAGTTATTTGATGAGAGAAGCTTCCTATGGTTTATGAGACATTGTTTTATAGACATATATTTTAGTTTCAAAGTATCTTTTATTTTGTAGTTATTTGGATTGTGTAATGCTGGGAGTGGTGAAACTGGACTCTGGAATTGAAGCAAGTATTTGTAAATCATTTGATCTTAGTCAACAAGTTACAGATAGCTAAAGAGGTTGTGTACTTTTTTTTTTTAATTGTCAAGTCCAGTTTTCCAGCATAAAAAAGTTTTAAGGATAGAAGGCAGTGGCTGTTTCTATTCAAGAATCTTTCATTATCAAGGACACTTTTCTAAAAATCTTACATTCAGAAGATTGGGTGCAGCAGCAGGAAGAAGAAAACTCCAAATCTGTGTGTGTGTGTGTGTGTGTGTGTGTGTGTGTGTGTGTGCGCGCGCGCGCGCATGCATATGTATTAGTTGTACACATGTGTGTTGAGAATATGTGTAAATAATGAGAGTTATGTGAGTCTGAGCTTAATTTTAAGTAAAACCAAAATCAAGCAATTGTGATAATGTTGAATGAAACCAAATGTATGTTCAAAGAATACATGCCACTTTTAGTGAAAATGTATTATGACTGTATATTTTATTACAATGGTTAATGAGCATAAATTTTATTTTTAAGATCAAATAAGTTTTTAGGTCATATATCTGTTATAAATAAATAATGCCTGAATTCAAAGTGTAGAGAATTGATTTAAACTTGTAAAAATATTTCAATTCAATTACTAAAGTATTTCTATCAGTTTATGATGCACGTTCACAGTTTTCTATTGTAGTAAAATGAAACTGCTTGCTCAAACATTATTGAAAATATGACTGATAATAAGAGCTATCCATATATATAATGTATTGCCATAAAAAAATCTAGATTTGATTAATTTAACAATAATTAGAAATGTTGTTTTCATAAACTTTAGTAAGTCAATTTCTGCACATGGCTATGTTCAGGAAGTTGTCTATATATTATGTCTATAAATCTAATGTAGAAAAATGCCCATATATTATTCAAAATTGACATCAGTAGTATTTTTATTATAATAAAAATGAATTATTTAAATAATTTTCTAATTAACCTTGGAATTTTATGATAAGAAGGAAACTTGGGGTTGAACTAATCTAGTCACCTCACTTTATATGAGAAAATTTAAAATCTCTTATTAAATAATTTCTTTTTTGTGGAACTCAGGTCTGTCATCAGTATCCCATGACCTTATATACCTTTTAATTGAAATCATACCTTTTTGACTTTTGACATTTTAGTTTTATAAATTTAAGAACTTAAGCGCTTTGTCTTATTTTTTCAAGAAAGGGAAAATTTAAGAGCAAAATGTGCTATCAGCATATGAATTTTACATAACTCTTGAAAGTCATATATATTATACTGTGTGATATGAGTTTTGATGTGTGGGTGAGATATAAGGCTCTATATGTAATTATTGAACATACGCTTGAATATGAGTTAATGTAGGAGGAGGACTATAATTTTTACTGGATTGTGAACAAGCATAAAAATTGTTACTGTCTATTCAGGAAGTTATAAACTATATTGTGGAAGCCTGATTGTGTAGAACCATTACTTAACTAATAAAATAATGATTCCCAAATCAACATTTTCCAAGAAAAATATTCTTGACTACTACTATGTAGTCCAAAACCTCATTTTCTTTTTAAATTTATTTCTAACCTGGATATTTGTAGTAATACTTTGATCTATCTAGTCAACCAAGCAAGAATCTGAAATTAACTTAAGATTCATCTTTCTTTTTTCTCCCATTTCCAAACTATTCAAACCCTGTGTATTTTCTGTCCTAAATATTTACTGTATCTCCTCTTATTTTAGTTTACACTCATAGTAACATTTTCCACTAGGATTAATCTGACAGTCTTTTAATATTTTTTTCCAATTTTAAATGTATTCTCAGTAAAAATGATTAGATTATTTTAAACATAAATATTGTAATAATTATATTTTTATGAAATATCCTTAAATGGCTTTCCATAATTTTATAGAAGAAATCTAAACTTCTCAAAATAAAAGTCAAAGCCTTTCATGACTCGTCTCTTTCTTAAGTACTGAGGGTCATTTCCTGACACTTCTCCTGCCATTGTTCTGACAGAGATGCCTCTATACTTGGTATCTTCCTTTTCTCTGCATGGCACATGCCTCATTTCTTTGTGATTCAAGATTCAGAGTAAAATGTCACTTTTTTTAGGAAATGTTACCTCATGTATTCTTTTCTACCTTATGCTGCATGTCCCCTTGCAATGTTCCCTTACTCTCTTTTACAAACATAACATTTTATGAAACTATTGTGTTTTAGAATGATTATCTTTCAGATTGACTAGGCAACCTGTCAAAAATGAATAGAAAATAGCAATCTGATTAGGAAACTTTTATTATCAGGAAGCTAAATATTATAATATTGACTGTATACTGACAACATCACACAACAGTATTTAACACAAAGATGTGCTAATTTCTTTTGAGAAATGAGCTACTTAAATAAAAAGCTAGTTAAGATCCAAGAAATACAGAATTACATTAATAAGGGTCAGAACCTTGAAAACAAGAAGAAAAGTATGCGTGATACCCAGAAGTATTTAACCAGAGAATCAGTCGACTGAGGACAACTTAAGGTTTCAAAATGTATTAGCACATATAGACATTCACCCTTTTGGACTGTCCTTTTCATTATCTTTACTTAGCTTGTGTGCTAGAACAGGTTGTTATCACATGGTTACTAACTCCTATTTACTGTGTTTCTAACTTTGACTGGGCATAACAAACATAATTTCAAGTATTCCTACATTTGCTGTATCCATCATATTACAAATCCATATCTTTATACTTATTCCCCTGGTTAGGTTACTTGATGCAGATTATCAGTTGCTCATTTTATTAAATAGCTTTGTTTGGCATAATGATATTGTTCAGTCCATACATCTTTGTACTGTGAGAAATGTAATATTTGGACAAATTATAATTTTTTCCAAACATTTATTGATTAATATAATAAAGCATATGTTGAGGTGTGTAATTCTGGAACGATAGAAATCATTCATGGAAAACTAATTTTACAATTAGGACTTGAAAATAGGATTTTCCTAAATTTGGTACCACAATTCTATAACATACAGTTGATTCATCATTTAGCTTATAACTGGTAAATATGAGAAAAGCTGAAGAAAATGTTTGTGTCAAATAAGCTTCGCAGTGGGTGAGAATATCTAAATGTTAGCTAACTATAATAGAAGCATAATTTCATAATATCAGTATTTTGCTATACCCACCATGAATACGTGACAGTTCAATTTGAACTGTGACAATAATTATATAGATTTCCAAATCATTTTTAAGGTAACTAAAATGTCACAATCTTTGTCTTGTACAATAGAGAATAGGCTAGCACTTAAAGTATTTATTCCAGTCAAATAAAATATTAATCTTATGTTTTTAAAGTTTTTGAATAAATCTTAGAGAATCAATCTTTTCTTTCTTTTTTTTTCTTTCTTAAAATTGAAAATACCACAGATATTACTAGACAATTAATTAATATTCTACTAAGTGTTCTAAAATTTTATTTTTAAAATGCAATAAAATATATAACAACTTTTATGTATTTAGAAGCCTTTTTTGTACAATCTTGTTGGGATTCCCAATGATAAGCATACTACCAGTGCTAGATGGTCTTTTGTCAACTAGGCACCTCAACACTCCTTCTAAGAGTTGAAACTAATGCATAATTCCACTTCCTTACATGAATCGCCATGAGAGTTGGCCAATGGGAGAGAATGAAGCAGAAGCCACTCCTCTGAGGAGATAATGGTGGCCAGATGTAGTGCTTCACAGCCCTCTGACAAGCTTCCACTTCACAGTTGTGGCACCTTCTCTACTTTCTCCTGTATTTCAGGCTGATGTCCTTCATGACTCTTTCTACCATCTATTTGTTGCACTTCCCAAGCCATCGCTCCCAGAGTTCCACCCTCAGCTCTTCCCATATATGTACAAGCCCTGATCCTTTTATTAAAATGCTTTATTTTGCTGTTACCTCTAGTTGCTGTCTCTGAACCCAGACTGGTACATCACCAAAAGCAGATTGCCCCTTCATCTAAATGAGATATTCTTCATCTTTAGTAGGACACACATAGTACTTTGAAGGAGTACATGATCACCCACTTGTCAGCTGAGGCAGTCAAATCAGTTCTTAGGATCAAACAGAAAACAGAGTCAATGACAAGGCCACCCGTTACTCATATAACTAGAATTTCAGAAACAAAAGACATTCCAGAAATTATCTATTCCTGCACCTTAAACTTTAGCATAAACATAGCAGGTGAAATGAATGACTTTACTCAAAATAATTAAGTAACATGTTCTAGTTCATTCAATAGGTTAATGGCAGTATTGAGACTAAAGGAGATAATAATCCCTATGCATGAAGAGGTTACACTTTATTAATTATGATTTAGTCAGACTGGTTTATTTTCTTCATGAGTTAGTAGCTCAAAGGTGGCACACACATACATATATATAAATGTGCAACTTCTATAAGTATATATAATTTATATAAATTAATGTGCTATGTGTATGTCTAACTTAAATACTTGGCTTTGCCAGAAAACTAGCTACTCTTGCAAAACCACTAGTTGAAGTCCTTCATGTTCTCTGAGATGAGAGCTTTTTCTCTTCTATTACATTCAGATTTCTGTATTATGAGTTTACATTAGCAAAAATTCAAAGACTATCAAAATACAACTATTTCAGTTTAATATATACCTTATTTGTTAGGAGTCCCAAAGATTATCCCCAGGTTTGATGATTCAGTAGGACTCACAGAACTTAATATATAGTCATATCCACAGCTATGATTTTCTAAGTGAAACAATACCAATATATACATAAATACACACACACACACACACACACATATCACCAAAAGGAAAAGTTTTATGGGGTAAATTCAGGGCAAAAATAGGAGCCAAATTCCAATGATTCTCTCCCAGTGGAGTCCACAGGACACAATTATCTATATAACAAGAATGAGCATATATGTATAAAGTTTGTTAGAGACTCAGTGCCCAATTTTTATTGGAAGCTGATCATATGAGCAACCCCAACCCCCGCCTGGCTGATACCTTAATTCCAGACTCCCAGAAGGAAAGCAAGTGTTCACGTTAAGCCATACTATTTGTTCCAAAAATTAGGCACAGCAAGACACTCATCAATTAATGTTAGAAAACTTCTTAAAATCCAAGTTACCAGATGCCAGCTGAGGGCCCTTTTAAGCACATCTTTCAAAGGATAAGACCTATTTCACTTTTTTCTGTACAACTTTCTTGAAATAGGTAACTGGAAAATGACGATATCTGTTGCCGATGATGTCAGGATGTAAAATAACTATAATCTCTTTAGTTCAGTTTGGGATGCTTCACTACTTTTGGAATTTTATGAGATCATCAATAGATGTAAAATAGCTAAAGGGTAAATGGTTTAGTAGATTTTTCTCTGCTTCATAGACATTAGTTTCATTGTTGACTTTCCAATTTTATGCACTTGCTGAGACAATATCACTTGACTTATAGTATTGAATTGTTTTGTATTTTTTTAAGGTTCCTTTTTGCTTTTATGAAAATAGACTTGTGTATATCAATGCTATAGCTCAATTTATAGATACTATAAAACCTAAAACACAGTTTTATTCTTTTCTTTATACCTATTCAGCAGTTAGATATTTTATCTCCTGGATACCTACAGCTATCTGAATGCATTTCTATGGTAACATATCACATTGTAAAGTGAAAATTTATTATCATATGTCTTCCCCCCCCAAAAAAAAAACTGTGATCTTCTCAAAGATCATACCTGGATCCAGAAATAGCACAGTAGATATTACTGGCTATTCAAACATATTTATTTTCTAATGAGTAAAATCTCTGTATTTATCTACTGGCTATTCAAACATATTTATTTTCTAATGAGTAAAATCTCTGTATTTATCTGCTTGTACTGAAGTAATGGCTGGTAGAATTAATAACAGTCACTAGAAAAACAATAAATCAGTCCTCAACCCAAAAATAAAAATGAGACAAGATAATAAAATAGACAATAGACTAAATAAAATACTGAATATTTTGAGTGTACCTCTTCTTCATGATATAGTTAAAAAACTTTTAGGAGAATCATTTTTCTTATTTAAAAATGACTATGATTTTTAGATATTCCAAGATCTTTAGAGAATGTTGATATTAGGTTAATAGATTGTGAATATGCTTGAAACATTTCAGCTGCAAAAATCCAGAAGAAGTAAAATAAATTCATAACCCCAACCACAGAAAAGATTATAGTGCAAATGTCTTCTAAGTAAATTGTGACTGTATAAAATAGAGAGAAGAATAATTCTCTCCTTCTCAAATTGGAAGACTGTTCCCTCCACGAAGAGCCAGGAAATCTTATATAAGCCCTCCTACAACAGCAGGCATTTAGATTCATACATTTCTCGGTATTTACGAGCAGCTGTAGCTAGCAGAACTGGAGGAGAGTTCTACCTCCTGGAGTTTTAGAATTTGCAAAGATCTGTGCATAGCAAATAGAAACAGAAATAACCAGAGCTATGAAATGAACTTGATGAAAGCAGTTCTTAAAATTGGTACTTGAATCAATTTCAACCTGAGAGACTAAGCACTCTGCATTTACAATGACAGTCTTCATACAAGGACATGACCACTTGATAAGATACTTAACTGGATGCGTTAGAAAAAAATGTGACAGATTAGAAAAATAGGACAACAAATTGTCTATTTCTCTAAGCATTCTCTGGATGAAGGCTTTTTATCAGTATCTAGTATGGAATTTTGAGTAATAAATATCAGAACCCCATTATAATTATATCATTCAAGTTCACTGAAAAATCAGTAATCATTAACTCTTTTTTCCCCAGAACTATATATTATTGCTGCCATCTCTTCAGACCCTTTAGTCTTCCAATTTTGTTGTTTTTCAGTTTTATTGAGATAATAATCGACATATAACATTGTGTAAGTTTAAAGAGTACAATGTAATGTATTGCAAAATTATTACTACAATAACGTTAGTTAAAATATCCATCACTTCAATTAATTACCATTATAGGTGTGTGGTGAGAATTTTTAAGATCTACTCTTTTAGAAACTTTCAAATATACAAAACAGTATCAACTATAGTCACCATGATGTACATTAGATCTCTAGAAAATATTCATCTTATAACTAAAAGTTTCTACTATTTGAGTGATATTTCCCCAACCACACAGCCCCAGCAATCACCCTTTTACTCTGTTTTTATGAATTAGGATCTTTTAGACTCCACATGTAAACAGAATCATACATAATTTGTCTTTCTCTGATGTGTTAGCATGATGGCCTCAAAATCCATGCATATTGTCACAAATGGCAGAATTTTAGTCTTTCTTATGGCTAAATAATATTCCAGTATATATGTTCATCACATTTTCTTTATTTATTCATCCATAGATGGACACTTAGGTTGCTTCTATGTCTTAAATACTGTAACTAATGTTGCAGTGAACATGGGATTCAGATATCTCTTTAAGATAGTGATTTTATTTCCTTTGGATATATCCTAAGGTGTGGAGTTGCTGAATCATTTAAATTTTTTTAAATTTTTGAGGAGCTTCCATACCATTTTCCATAGAAACCGTACCAATTTACATTGCCAACAATAGTGAACAAGCGTTCTCTTTTCTTTATATTCTCACTAACCCTTATCTCTTGTCTTTTTGATAATAGCCATCCTAATAGGTGTGAGGTGATATCTCACTGTGGTTTTGATTTGCATTTCCATGCTGATTAATGATGTTGAGTCACTTTTCATAAACCCGTTGGCCAATTGTATGTTCTCTTTAGAAAAATATCTATTCAATCAAAGAATACCATTTTCTAATTAGATTTTTGTTTTGTTTTGTTTTTGCTATTGAGTTGTGAGTTCCTTACATATTTTGGATATTAACCTCTTATTAGATGTATGGTTTTTAAATATTTTCTCCCTTTCTTTAGGTTATATATGTAGTTTGTTGATTGTTTCTTTTGCTGTGCCGAAACTTTTTAGTTTGATGTAGTCCCATTTGCTTATTTTTTCTTCCTTGTGATTTTGGTGTCATATAGAAAAAGTTTTGCCAAGACCAAAGTTGAAAGGATATTTCCCTATGTTTTCTTCTAGAAGTTTTATGGTTTCAGGTCTTACTTCTAAGTCTTTAATCCATTTTGAGTTACATTTTTGTGAGTGGTGTAACATAGGGGTCCAAGTTCATTCGTTTGCATGTGGATTTTCAGAGTAACACCATTTATGGAATAGACTATTCTTTCCCCATTAAGTATTGTTGGCTCCTTTGTCAGATATAAGTTGGCATTTACTCTTTAATTTTATTATTTTTTAATTCTGCAAAAGCTAACTGAGAGTATTGCCTTTCCTTATTTGTGTAGAATTTTTATTTTTCTAGCTTTTTATTGGATTTTACTTTTTAATTTATATAATTTGTCTATATTATATGATTATTTCTAGTAATATCTCATATCACCTATTTTCATGAGTCCTTTTTACTCTCAGAAATCTCTCTCCATTTACTTACTAATGCTAATAATCACTAATAACTGATTTTTATCTCTGATACAAAGCTGCATCTTAGGACATCCCTTTATTGCCCTGTTTAAATAAAGTCAAGGTTTCCTGAGTCTCTTATATTCCACTTTCATGTTTTGCTCATCTCTTTTGATATAGCATGTTGGTGAAGAATTTGCTAAGCCAGAGTTTTTTAGAAGTAAATATTTTTATTCCTTGCATATTGAATATAGTTTTAGTTCTTTCTCATGACTGAGTTGGTTTAGAATTTAGGGTTCAAATATATTTTCTCTGATCTTTGAAATAATTTTTTCACTGTGTTCTAAAATACTGTATTTTATATGAGAAAGTCAATGTTAGTTCTAGTCTAATTTTTTCTAGATGAATTCTTTTTAGGTGTTTCTTTTCATTCCTTGTACTCAACCATTTTAGCAATTGAGTGGTTATCTGGTATATTCAAGTATAGATTAAGGGTGAAAACAAAATCTCCTGCTACTTTTTTAAAAGTTTCTCAGAATGTCATAAATTTTAAAAATGGTATCTAAAATAATTAGCATTCAGAATCTGCTACTAGTGGATTACTTATCCAGGTAGTGGTTGCTATTAAAAATATTTTTTTAAAAATAGTGATAAAGAACTATGGTACAGGCTATTAACATCATTACACAGAGTTAGATGCCAGCTACACTGGTTAAAATTTAGAAACTTTATTTTTTAAATAAACTGTCTCATTTCATTGGGCACAGAGTGCTTTCTCAGAAGAGATGGAATGTGGTATCTAAGGGATTTAGTGGATCATTGAAAAAATTGTAAGCAACAACATAGATTTATATCTTAAGTTTTAAGAAGTATGGATTACTTTTTGTAAGATTAATAGTGACATTAATTTAATTTTTTTTCTAACTTCTATTATCAGATGTTTGCTTCTCCCACAATTCAATTGAGCAAGCTCAGTAGTGGTGAGTGAAGGTCCTACATTTATGAAGATTTAGAATTCTGGAGTCATAAGCCACTTTGATTTTCAAGCTTTAAATGACAGTAAAGCACAAGTGAAAAGAATAATTTTTAATAAATTTAATTAGAATGAAAGATTTATATAATTTTTTAAACAGATGTTGATAACAGAAAAAAAAATAAAAATACTTAGCTTAGAGACAAAAAAGTAGAGACAATAAATAAACTGGTTAAAAAAAGAAAATGCAATGAGAGCCATAACAAAGCATAAAATGTATATCACACATTATAATTAATATGCTTTGTGTACACAGAGTTAATTGTCATTAGTGAAGGCAAAGCTCATTGAATGAAGACATAATCATTTAAGAAATTATTCAATACTTTTCATTTTTTTCTCATTTTATACTGTAATTTTTTTCAGGTTTTTTTTCGACCATTTGTCTATCTTTCAAGCCACAAAACAATTTATTGATTGAATCATCCCTTTTTAATTGAATTTTTTGTTTTGATTTTTTTTATTTAAAAATAAATTTATTTTCATATCTTCAACTCCTGGTTCACCATTAAAAAAAAAGGAAAACCACTGATGAAGATGATGAAGAAAACTAGGTGCTTAAAATATTTATAAATAACTTTAGTGTTGAGAAACACTAGTATTATTAATTTCAAGTAAGAAATAAACCTCTCCCACCCCCACATATATCCACTGTCACTGGCCCCCAAATAGGTTATCAGAAGTGTTGGTTAAGCCACTTTACGACACTCTAGGTCTTTAATATGTTTTCAGATCACACTGTGACACCTGAGGTCAGAGGAAGGCCATCTTAGTTTCAATTTACTCTAAAGATATATTTGAACATACTTGAAATGCCAATCAAGTTTAGTTATTGTTTTAACAGTATTAACTAAAGCTAAAGTTACATTTTCAGTGCATGTGTCCTTTCAACAAAATGAAGAACACACATAATCTCCATAAGTAGAAACTATTTGACACATTAAATAAAGAGACCCTAAAAATTTTCCAAATGATATTATTAAAGTAATAAATAATTCTAAAAAGAGTATCACCAGAGTATAAAGAGTATAAAGAGTATAAAGCTATAAATTCATGGCTTTCATCAAAGTAAATTGACTCAACACTTTTAATTAGAAAAAGATAATTCTCCCTCACTCTTGTTCCCATTGTTCTCTGTACCAAGTGATTAGGTTTCTCCAGAATCAATTTGTACCTGCCTCACCCCTTTTTCATTGCAACACAAACTCATATTAGTCATTTCTATACACCCAGATTCTAAATACTGCCTTTAACATTGTCAGCATCAACAGGTGTTAGTAAGATTTAATTGTACTTATTAGATACATTGAAATTTTTGTTGAAAGATGGAGGAATACTGATTCTCATGACTGAAAATTATCTGGATTAACTTTGAACTATTTGAGATTTCAAAAGTCCCCAGCTAATGCCTATCAGTAAATCCATTTCCTACAATACGTCTCTGCACTTATATAAATGTTTCAGTTTGGTGATAGGTAATCTATCACTTAGTTTCAAGATATTGTAGCAGTAGAGCAAAAACTGCTAAGTGAAGAATTGGTATGATGTGGAAAAAAGTGAATAGATATAGTTTTTCAGTTGTCAAGTTACACTGACACTTCATACTTCTCGAGGCACTGACATTTAAAGAAGTGCTATCTACTTGTTTCTGGGAACCAGAGTTCATGGCAAATTTATTATCCTTATAGAGATTATGGCTTGTTTAACCCAATTTAATTATATACAAAAATTTTCCCACATATATGAGACATTTTCATGAGAATACTATTAATTATTAATAAATATGGCAAATCATACATTACACATGATTATAATCCATACCTCTAATGCCATATTTGTTTCAATTTTATTTAGTGAATAATTTTTTTCATTTGGTTATTTCTTTTTTTTATCTTCCCAAATAACTTTTAAAACCTTTAAACTCTTATTTATTTATATTTTTTTCAGTTTCTAAAGGAATTTGAAGCAGCTAGAGGAGACATTTGGATGCTGAGAAATAACCATGCATACTGAACTTACACATGAAAATAATAAAACACCATATTTAAAACTACAATGGCAAATAATATTACTGAAAAATATACTTTAAGTACTTTTTTAAAAAAATGTTTACCGATAGCTAATCTGGAAGATAGTGAAACAGTATTAAGGCTAAAGATGTTGGAATAAGAATGACATTCTACTCAGGTTTAAATTCCGGTTCCAAAATTTCTTGCTATGTGTCTTTTAACCTCTCTTTGATTAGTTTCCTGATGAGTCAAATGGGAATACTGTTAGAACCTACCTCAGTTTTTTTTTTTCTTTTGGATGAAATGCATATAAATCTCTTAATATTACCAAGACTATAAGAAAGTAATAAGCATTTTCTGCACTCATGATACTTATACCTTATGTGAGTTATATATCCATTAAGAGAGATGTCAGAAAAAGCAGAAAATAAATGTGAAGAATGAGGGTTATGTGGAAATTATAGCCCAAAAGATAATGTTTTGCAGATAACACATGATGAATGTAACCCTGATAATAGCTAATTAAATTAAAATGAACTAAACAACTAAACTAAACTTAATTAACCTTGTTTGAGTATAATTACCTACCAGTTCCTGCATTTTTCAGATGTGAAAACTACAGCTTGGTGTGATGTAAGCACTTCCTCGAGTTGGTAGAAAGATGGATAAAAAGATTACAACCTAGGCTTTTATTAGAGCCCTCACTTCACCAGGTAATCCCTTTCTGTAAAATTTATGTGAACTATCAGGTGCACCATAGTAACAAATTTTCTTTCCAAACACCAAGGTCAACTTTCTTAAACCAGAGAGAGAAAATGCAATTGCACTCCTGAGAGTGTAGCATACTGGGTTCTAGTGGCTACTCTGGCACTCTGTGACCTTAGCATGTCATTTATTTTTGAAACACTTTTATCATTGAAAACAAACAAACAAACAAACAAACTGTGAAACAGAAAAACCTAGACTAGATAATCTCCATATGCCATAAAATATCTTTAATATTCCATAAAAATGTATTATATGTTAGCTCCAACAGTGATAGTGTGAAAGTTTTATTTGAAATAAAATGTTTTTTTAGTCCAGTATTAGCTTTTACTGTCAAGAGACTTAAGCAACCACTAGAAGATATTTGAACTATTGTCTCTTTTTGTCCTTGATATACAACACTAATTGTGTTTTGCTTCCAATGATGCCAGTATTTACTTATTATGATGTGTATCAAAGTACTAAATTTTTGTATTACTAAATTGTCCTGAAATGGATAATCAGAATAATTTAACACACTTTTAATATTATTTCAGCATGTTTAATTTCTTAGTATAATAATTTTATAAAGAAACACAGTTATTTCTGCATAAAATTTAATATTTGAACAAAAAGTAAACTATTCTCATGTGCTTCTCTTACCATGTATTGCTACAGAATTTGTCTATAATTTAGTTGTATTGCTCCATTTGTAATTTTCTATTCATATTACTATACCATAAGCTATTTAGTATTAACAAGGTTTTTTAAACTCTATCAGAACTGTTTGTAAAAACAAGTTAGTTTTGTATATCAAGATATTGAAAGCATTTTCAAAATAGATGATTCTTTGTTATTTGTATTTCAGAAATATAGTTGGGAACTAAAGTTTTACTTTTACTGGATACTCTCCTTTAAGAGATTCAGCTAAAGAAAATTAGAGATCAGTAAGTCCTAAAACAGAGAATAAATACAGCTTAAAGAAGTTGAGTGTACATGTGATGTCACATGGATTTAGCCTAAAATTTGTCTATTCAGGTTGTTTGGACCTCAGTCTCACCATTTTACAATGTAGATTACATTGTGATAATGTTGACTGATTCCCCCAAATCAATTTCTCTCTTGTCTCTTTCTAATAATCCACAGAATATGGCTGTTTTAGGCAGCTGGTCCTATCTTCTTTCTAAAAATAGAGCATATACAGTAGATTAACTGATTAGTATACCCCATCTACAATTCAAATTATGAACTACCTTGCTTACCCAGAGTGAAACTCAGGCCCCTGGCTGATATGGGAGAGTAAAAATACTGCTACTCTATCTAGACATACCAATTTTCACAACTACTGCAGGTAACTGTTGTTCTTAGAGCCAGTCTGAAAAGTCATTAGAAAGGAACAGAGCCCAGAAAACCCTAATAGGTATTTAGAGTTTGGATGACACTGAAAATCTGCTAAAGATCACCCTAATTCTAGCCTTTTTAATTGTGTACAAATACATTTTCTTTTTTTTTCAAAGTATTTGAGATAACTTTTCATGCATTTGCAATATAAACATATGACTTAGCTAACAGAATCCCTTCAGTCTGTGAGTTATAAGGTTTTTAAATGCAGGTTAACAAACCTCATTTAAATTCTCTGAGGAAATGTACTTTAGAATTCAGAATTTAAATTTTGTTTTTCAAATTTTATTTTATTAGTTTCAAGTATATAGTACATTGGTTAGACATTTATATAGTTTATAAAGTGATGCCCCTAAATACTCTCTCTGTCTCCTCTGGCTCTCCACATAGCCATTACATTAATACTAACTGCATTCCCTATGCAAGCTCCCCATCCTCTTGTCCATCTGTTAACTATTAGTTTGTACTTCTTTAAAACTTTATGCCATTCTATTAGCCCCCAATACCCGCTTCTCTGGCCATCACCAGATTGTCTTCTATAATTATAATTCTGTTTTTTATTAGTTTGTTCTTTTTTTCCTTAGATTCTGCATATAAGTAAAATCATATGGTATTTATCTTTCTCTGTCTGATTTATTTAACTCAGCATAATAACCTCTAGGTCCATCCATGTCATTGTAAATGATAGGATTTTATTTTTAATGGCTTAGTAATATTCCATTGTATATATGAATAATAATTTCTTTATCCAGTCATCTGTTGATAGGCAATTAGATTACTTCTATATCTTGGCTATTGTAAATTGTGCTGCCATAAATAGTGGGGTGCATAGATCTTTATAAATTATTGTTTTGGTTTTCTTTGGATAAATACCTAGGAGTGCAATTGCTGGGTCAAAAGGTATATCCATTTTTTATTTTTTGAGAAACCTCCAGACTGTTTTCCATAGTGGTTATATCAATTTGCAATCCCACCAACAGTGTATGAGAGTTCCTTTTTTTACCACATCCTCTTCAGCACTTGTTCTTTGATTTATTGACAATAGCCCTTCTGATAGGTGTAAGGTGATATCTAATTGTAATTTTAATTTGCATTTCTCTGATGAATCGTGACCTTGAGCATCTTTAAATATATCTATTGGCCTTCTGTATTTCTGCTTTGGAGAAATATCTATTCAGCTTTTCTGCCCATTTTATAATTGTATAGTTTGATTTTTTGTTGTTGAGTTGTATGAGTTCTTTACATATTTTGAATATTAACCTCTTATCAGATGTATCATAAGTAAATATCTTCTCCCATTCAGTCAGTTGTCTTTTTGTTTTGTTGATGGTTTCCTGTTGCTATACAAAAACTTTTAGTTTGATGTAGTCTCATTTTTTTTCTTTTGTTTTCCTTGTCCAAGGAGATATATCCAAAAACAAATTACTGTTAGCAAATCAGAGAGTTTAGTGCTATGTTTTCTTCTAGAAGTTTTATGGTTTCAGGGCTTACATTTAAGTCTTTAATCCATTTTGAGTCTATTTTTGCATATGGTATAAGAAGGTGGTCCAGATTCTTTATTTTTTTTGCATATATCTGTCCTATTTTCCCAGTATCATTTATTAAAGAAACTATCCTTACTCCATTGTAGATTCTTGCCTCCTTTGTCATATATTAAATGAATGCATAAGCATGGATTTATTTGTTCCATTAATCAATGTATTGATTTTTATTCCAGTGCCATGCTCTTTTGATTACTGTAGCCTTATAGTATAGTTTGATATCAGGTAGTGTGATACCTTAAAATGTGTTCTTCTTTCTCAAGCTTGCCATAGCTTTTAGGGTCTTTAATGGTTCCGTATAAATTTAGGATTATTTGTTCTAACTTGCTAAAAAATGCCATTGGCATTTTGATAAGGATTGCATTGAATCTACAGAATCTACAGGGTAGTGTGGCCATTTTAATGATGTTGATTCTTCCTACATGTGAGCATGGTATATGCTTTCATTTATTTGTATCTTCTTCAATTTTTTTTTTCAGTGACATAATTTTATGAGAACAGGTCCTTCACCTCCTTGGTTAATTTGATTCCCAGGTATTTTATTGTTTTAAATGCAATTGTAGATGAGATTATTTTCTTAATTTCTCTTTCTGAAAGTTTATCATTGGTGTATAAAAATGCCACTGACTTCTGAATATTTATTTTGTATCTTGCTACTTTACTGAATTCATTGATCAGTTCTAACAAATTTTGGGTGGAATCTTTAGGGTTCTGTATGTACAGTGTCATATCATTGGCAAATAATGAGAGTATTATTTCTTCCTTTCCAATTTGGATACCTTTTATTTATCTTTCTTGTCTTGTTGCTGTGGCTAAGACTTCCATTACATTGTTGAAGAGGAGTGGTGAAAATGGACATCCTTGTCTTGTTTCTCATATTAAGAAAAACGCTTTTAGCCTTTTCCCATTGAGTCTGATGTTAGCTGTAGGTTTATCATATGTAGCCTTTATTACATTGAGTTATGTTTGCTCTATTTCCACTTTGCTGAGAATTTTTATCATAAATGGATGCTAAATTTTGTCAAACACTTTTTCTTCATCTATTGATATGATCATATGGTTTTTATCTTTCGATTTGTTAATGTGGTGTATAACATTAATTGATTTGCAGATATTGTACCAACCTTACATCCCAGGAATAAATTGAACTTGATCATGGTGTATGATATTTTTAATGTGTTACTGAATTCGGTTTGCTAATATTTTGTTAAGGATTTTTGCATCAGTGTTCATAAGAGATATTGGCCTATAGTTTTCTTTTTTTATAATGTCTTTGTGTGGTTTTGAAATGAAGGTAATGATGGCCTCATAAAGAAAGTTAGAAAGCCTCCCTTCTTCTTGAAGTTTTTGAAATAGTTTGAGAAGAATAGGTGATAATTCTTTGAATGTTTGATAAAATTTGCCTATGAAGTCATCTGGTCCAGGACTTTTGTTTTGGGGGAGGTTTTTGATTACTGATTCTAATTGATAGTAATCGCTTGGTTCAGATTTTCTGTTTCTTCTTGACTCAGTCTTGGGAGATTGTATGTTTCTAGGAATGTGTCCATTTTTTCCAGATTGTCCAATTTGTTGGCATATAATTGCTTGTAGCATTTTTTTATGATTTTTTGTATTTCTGTGAAGTCTCTTCTTTCCCCTCTTTCATTTCTGATTTTATTTAGGTCCTCTCTCTTTTTTTTCTTAATGAGTCTGGTTAAGGGTCTGTCAATATTGTTTATTCTTTCAAAGAACCAGCTCCTGGTTTCATTAATCTTTTGTAATGTTTCTCTAGACTCTGTTTTATTTATTTCCTCTCTGATCTTTATTATTTCCTTCCTTCTAGTCACTTTGTTTGCTGTTCTTTTTCTAGTGTAAGGTTAGATAGTTTATTTGAGCTTTTTCTTCTTTCTTGAGGTAGACCTATTCCTATGAATTTCCCTCTTAGGACTGTTTTTGCCGTGTTCCATAGATTTTGAGTAATTGTGTTTTCCTTTTCATTAGTTTCTAAGTATCTTTTGATGTCTTCCTTGATCTCATTGATAACCCATTCATTGTTTAGTAGCATGTTATTTAGCCTCTATGTGTTTGTGTATTGTTCAGTTTTTTTTCTTGTAGTTGAGTTCTAGTTTCATATCATTGTAATTAAAGAAGATAGTTGATATGATTTTAATTTTATAAATTAATCGAGACTTGTTTTGTGTCCTAACATGTGGCCTATCCTGAAAAATGTTCCATATGCACCTGAGAAAAATGCATATTTTGCTGCTTTAGGGTGAAATGCTTTGAAAATACCTATTAAATCCATCTGGTCTAGTGTGTCTTTTAGGCCCATTATTTCTCTGTTGATTTTTTGTCTGGAAGATCTGTCCATTGGTGTCAATGGGGTGTTAAAATCTCCTGCTAAGGTATTACTGTTGATCTTTCTTTTTATGTCAGTCAATAATTGCTTTATGTATATAGGTGCTCTTACGTTGGGTGCATATATGTTTACTAGGGTTACGTCCTCTTGATTTATTGATCCCTTTATCATTATGTAATGTACTTCTTTGTCTCTTATTATAGTCTTTGTTTTAAAGTCTATTTTACCTAATATAAGTATCACTACCCTGGCTTTTTTCTCATTTCCATTTGTGTGAAATATCTTTTTCCATCCTTTACTTTCAGTTTGTGAGTGTCACTTGTTCCAAAGTGAGTCTCCTGTAGGCAGCTTATGCATGGGTCTTGTTTTCTCATCCATTTGGCCACCCTATATCTTTTGATTGGAACATTTAATCCATTTACATTTAAAGTGATTACTGATAGGTATATAGTTACTGCTATTTTATTATTTGTATTTGTTTTTTCTATTTTCTTTTTACCCCTTCTCTTTTTACAAAAGTTTGTTTAACATTTCTTGTAATACTGGCTTGTAGGTGAAGAATTCCTTAAGCTTTTCCCTGTCTGGGATGCTCTTTATTTCACCTTCCATTTTAATTGAAAGCCTTGCTGTATAGAGTATTCATGGTTGTGAATTCTTATTTTTCATAACTTTAGATATTTCTTGCCAATCCCTTCTGGCCTGCAAAGTTTCCATTGAAAAATCAGCAGATATTCTTATGGAGGTAGCTTTGTAAATAACTAGCTGCCTTTCTCTTGCCGCTTTTAAGATTTTTTCTTTGTCTTTGACTTTTGAAATTTCAATTATGTGTCTTGGTGTGAGTCTGTTTGAATTCTTCTTGTTTGGGACTCTTTGTGCTTCCTGAATTTGTATGTCTAATTCCTTTACCAGGTTAAGAAAATTTTCTGTCATTATATCTTCAAATAGATTTTCAATCCCTTGCTCTTTCTCTCTTTTCTCCTTTGGAAACTCCTATGACCCAGATATTATTATGCTTAATGTTGTCCTAGAGGTCTTTTAAACTATCCTCGTTTTTAAAAATTCTTTTTTTCTTTTTGTTATTCTGATTGAGTGTAATCTGCTGCTCTGTCTTCCAGTTCACTGATTCAGTCTTCTGCTTCATCTAATTCACTACTGAATCCTTCCGGTGTATTCTTCATTTCAGTATTGTATTCTTTTTTATCTGGTTATTTTTATGGTTTCTATGTCTTTTTTATGCTTACTATCTCTCTGTTGAGGTTCTCATTGTGCCCATCCATTCTTTCCCTTAGTTCATTGAACATCCTTATAACCATTATTTTAAACTCTGTCTCTGGTAGGTTGCTTGCTTCCAGCTCATTTAGCTTATTTTCTGAAGTTTTCTCCTGTTGTTTTATATGTGGCATGTTTCTTTGCTTTCTTATTTTATTAGCCTCTCTGTGTTTGTCTGTGTGTGTTAGAAATATTTGTTTCATCTCTCAGAGTTGGCCAGATAGCCTTACATTGAAGGTGTCCTGTGTGGTCCAGTGGTGCACTCTCTCTGATCCACTGTCCTGGGGGCTCTGGACATAATCTTTGTGTGGGTTGTGTGTGATCTTTCATTTTTGCTAAGTCTTTATTAGTGTTAGTACATCAGTGTATGGGATTAATGCTCAGGCAGACTAATTATGGGAATTGGTTGCACCCAGAGGGTAAGAGTTCTGTGGGAGATGACCCCACTGAGTGGAATTTGCCCTAGGAGGCTTGTGTAATTGTTGGAACTGCCCTTTGTGTATACCATTAATTGGGGCTAGTGAGGAGTTGTTCTGTTGTGGTCTAGTGACAACCCCTGAGTGCACTGATTTTGTGTCCTTTTGAGAGGGGCTCCCCCGTAGTCCAAGATCAGCTGCTGCCTTGATTTCTCTGGGCTACTTGGTATGAGCTACAAAGTGATCTGCAGATAGTTGTTGCCTATGCTGGATCTATAGGTAAGTGAAAGAGACAATGCTGTAGGCAGCATTCTGGTTATACCCTGTCCCTAACCTAGGTCAGTTTAGCAGAGGGACCAGTGCTCCTCAAGGTCTAACAGTGCTAGTCAGTTGTCTGTAAGTCTCTGAAACTGAAAGAGCCTCTGGGTGATATGTGTGTCGGGTGGTACAGGGACCCCAGGAGTCTCCTGGATCTATTGAGTAAATTTCTCCCTGCCACTGTAGTGTCAGTTTACATGTCAGCTCTGTTTCTAAGTCTCCCTGTACACATTTCCAATTGCAGCAAGGCCAGCTGCTGCCCAATTTGGGCTTGCAAATATCCAAGCTCTGTTTAAGACTTACTGAAGCTCATGGGCATGAGTTTGTGGCCCATCACCAAATGCTTCTTCCAGATAAATGCGGGTCACACAACACAAACTGAGTATTTTTATTGCTGTTGAATTTGTGACCCAGGGAGAGCACAAGATAGGACTGGGTTGCCTGGGCAGCCAGGCTTGCCACAGGTAATTTGTGGGTTAGGTATGGTGCCATCTCAGTGAGTCATGGGGTCATCAGACCTACAAAGCACCAGATCTGCTGCAAGGTCTGGGACTGCAGGATGCCACCAAAGTCAAATATCACTGTGTGATCAACTGTCATCTATCTATGATGGGCCCACAAAAACTTTGAGATTTGCCCCAGCGATACTGTATCTCATATTGGCATGGTCCCACAGACCCTTGCAATCCACTCAAGAGATATTGCAGCTCATACAGGCAGCTGTGGTCTGCTCACCACTGTTTTCCCAGAATGCGTTCACTGTGCTATTCAAGATCTGTTGCCTGCACAGAATGTTCAACCCCAGAGTAAAGCAAGGCAGGGTAGGTTGCCTGTCAATGGGCTATAGGCACTTTGTGGTTTGGGTGAAGCTCAATCAAGGACCACAGGACAATATAGCCTGTTTTGCTGCAACTTCTGTACCTGGTCATTCTCACTGTAATCACAAATCACAGTGAACCAGCTGCCATCTAGAGTGGTCTCACAGACCCCTGAGATCCTTGGACATAATATTGCAGCTCTTGAAGGCAGCAGAGATCTGCCTACAACTGATTTCCCTGCCTACAACTGTTTGTCCATCCTGTGCTAGCCAAATTTTATTATCTGTATGAATAGGGAGATCCTGGTGGTGGAAGGGCAAAGTGGTGGTTGTCAACTGTCAATTGACCTCCTGGAGCAATTTGTGGGTTGAGTGGGGCACGGTCTCAGGAAGACAATGGCTATCGCATCAATATAGCCTCAGTCTAGCTTCAACTTTGGTAACCATTTGAGCATTCTCATGAAAATCCCAGATCACAGCAAGATCAGATGTTATCTGAATGGGCCTACAGATCCCTGAGATCCTCCCAAATTTCTGTTGGCAACAGTGATCTGCCTGAAACTGTCTCTGAAATATGCTTTCATAGTGTTGGCTTCCAGCCGCTAATGTTTGGTCCTGAATCAGTGCAGGATGTGGCAGCCATCCAGCAACAAAAGACCCTGGCAATCTGCAGTTTGGGTGGCATGAGCTGCTCTCCTCAAGGCCACCTCTTCCTATTTGCCCTGTGGGAGGGGTCTGCACAGTCAAGCTGGCGAAGTATGTAGATTGCTTTATAGGAGGGCCCAACTAAGTTACAATGGTGGCTGCTCATTCAGCCCTCCTTCTGGTGTCAGGAAATGCAGTCTTTCACAGTTTGAATCTTCAGGGAGCCTCTGACCCACTGCTGGTATCTCAGGTTAGTGTCCTCGGGTTAGAAAGGCTATGTTTGGGCCTTTCAAAGGGGTGTCTAGGGTTTCAGTCTCCTTCTCTCTCTCCCAGACAGCCAAAATCCCCTCCTTTTTCTACAGTCAGAGTTATTAGAAACTCCTCTCCCCTAGCTGGGAAGCCCCCAAAGGAGGCCAGGATTCTCCTCTCCTTCAGGGGAGCCTCTACAGCCTTGCTCTCCTTCTCAGTGATCCTCCACCACCTGCAGATGCAGGTCCAGTCCAATTTGCAATTTTGCCCCTCCTATTGGCTTTGATGTCACTCCTTTATAGTATGAGACTTCCATGTTATGATCATCTGGACTTCAAGTGGTTCCCCATGTTAATTATTTTATTATTTGGTTGTAATTTCAGTGCCAACTGGGAGGAGGTGAATTCTGCTTTTACCTAGTCTTCCATCTTCCTCCAGATTTTTTAAATTTTGAACAGGAAATGTACTGCATATACTATATATCTAACACTGCCAGAAGGATCTGTGGCAGTAACCTGTCATCAAACTCATTTTAGCTGCAAATGTGTGAACAATCATAATTTTTTTTTTAAACTGTAAGTAGTTTAGTGACTGTTCATCTCAGGCTTTGCTGAAAAGTCAACTTTAAATAAAAAACTTGATGTACTTGCTCTCTAAATTTTAGATTTGCAATTAATAATGTGTACCTCTCTGTTTCTGTGTGTGTGTGCATGTATAGAGAGTTATACAGGTAAATATAGATAGATCTATTTATATATCTATACATATATATATATATATACATACACATATATATATATATATGTCATACTATATAGGTTTTTATTTATTTTATAAAAACCACTTTGTTAGTATAGTCACTGATGATACAGAATGTTTCTTTATGAATAGAGTTTATAGTCAATTTATAGTCTACATTATCAAAAAGATACATTATAGTTTGCTTTGCTCTGTTTCTAAAATATACTTAGACTAAACTAAGAGCAAAGTTTGCTGGAATATAAAAATGTATTCTGGCCAGATCTATTTTAATTGGACTTTTCACTATTTCCCCCCTCAACACAAATTCTTTTAAATATCAGTCTGACATTCATTATGAATAGTAGCCCAGTCCTTGGTGAACATATGCTATGTCAGCAATTTCTCATTTTGTTTCTAATGACTGATAAAAATGGAAGAAGTTAAGAAGTTAGTTTTCATTAGACAAAAATTTTCAACAAATGCAAAATAAGGGTTTTACTCTTATAATAGTTTTTTCCCCACTAAAATCACATGAAGTATGCTAAAACAGATATAACACTCATGACATGGTTAAAAAAACTGTAGAACAAAAAAAAATGTTGTATTCCATGTGTAAAAGGTAAATCTGAACTTCACATTTTTTTTATTAATTATATTGATTATTTTTTGGTAATTTATTCTGTTTATTAGGCAATAAAATCTCAGACACTTAATTGGAGATAAAAATGTTTAAAAAATAAATTTAAACTTTACTTCATTACTTATTTCCAAGAACCCTGTATTATTCTCATTATTATTTTTTATACAAGAAATGAGGAAATAAGGAAATAAGTGGCAGTATACTTATTCTAAACACATTTTCTTCTAAATATAAATTTATATAGTATTTGTAACCTAGAAGAAAAGACCTTCACCCAAAATATTGTGGTTATCATTACTAATAATATTTATAAAACTGTTATAAATATATAGTTTTTTAACTTTCAGAGCTCTGTACTCTAACCTATTTTAAATTTTGTCTTTAAAGTATAAAAAATTTGTTTTTTGTATAATTTTTTTTTTAATTCAGATGCTTTTATTCAGGTCTCTACTCAAATGTTTAGTATGTTGATTGTATCCATCAGGACATAATTAAAAATCACAAACCGCACTGTAGCTATTTTAAGCAAAACATAAATTAATTAAAATACAAAGAGGTCCATCAGTTCTCCTGCAGTGCTGTAGAACCAGGCCAGGCATTTATTTACATAGCCAAGAATAATGACCAAATTATAACTCTCATCTGCACTAATGAAAAATCTACTCTGACTGCTACTTAGCACAAGAATGTCAGCCAATACTATAGCATTGCTGCTAGGACCATGGCCACTGTTAGGGATGCACAATGGCTGTTTCTGGGCAGTGTCTTATTAATGTCCCTCTCCTCTTAATCAACATCTCATGGCGTGTATGTAAACTGCAAAGCCTATATCAAATATTTGAGCCTGGCTTCAAGGGTAATGGGAATGTGTGGCTGGCTTTAACTGTACAGAGCAGACAATCTTAAAATGGATGTTTCTAAAATTTGGAAAACTGTTTAAAATTACTGGATGACCAGAATTTGGTCAAAATAATAGAATTTAAAAATACAGCAGAGTCTATGGCTATGCCACCCAGAACAAGTTCGATCCTTCTGGCTCAGAAGCTAAACATGGTCAGGCCTTGTTAGTACTTGGATGGGAGACCACCTAGGAAGACCAAGTGCTGTAGGCATAAAACATAAAAAATAAGAGATTGTATGCTGACAAGGACATTGCAATCTGTGAGATCAACCAAGTGTTGCCTTACTTAAAAAAAAAAGAAAGAAAGAAATACAGCAGGTCCTCAAATAAGCTATTTTATTCAAAGTTGTTCCAATAATGTTGATGGAAAGAAAACAAAAACAAAAACAAAAAAACATTCCTGGCCAGCTAGCTGCCAGTGTGGAGTTTACACATTCTCTCCATGTCTGCCTGGGTTTTTTCCGGGGACTTGTTTCCTCCTACATCGAGAGACGTCCATGTGAGACGAACTGATGTGTCTCAATTGTCCAAGTTTGAGTGAGTGTGGTGTGGGTGTGATTGTGGGCAGCCCTGCCATGGAAGGGCATCCTGCTTGGTATTCTGAGCTGTCTGGGGAGCCTCCCACCACCCACGACCCTGAACTGAAGTAAGCACACTGGAAAAAATTCTCTTGTCTTTATTAATCTTTCTTAAATGTCTCTACAGTTCACATTTATTTGAATATATAATATTAGAAGTACTTTGGATCTTTATTTAGAAGCTTGGTGATGATTTTGTGACTACACACACACACACACACACACACACACACACACACACACATATATGCCATAGGAAATTAACTCTTGCTTATATCATTAGACTATGGTAAAATTGGTTTCATCATATGTTGTTACTCTTAAAGTTGTAGTTTTCAAGAATCTATCGACATTGTTAAATGAAGACTTGCAGTAATTTACATTTTTTAAACCTAAAAAATATTTTTAATGTCAGTGACAACATTATGCTGTCACAGTGCTGATGGTGGGAACAGCAGAATTGGTAGTATAAATTACCATATCAGTGGTCTTTTCTGTGCAAAGACAGTGTCAGCTTAGACAGCAACACATTACTGATGACAAGGAGAGAGTAGGGTGTTATACATATTGTTCATGGGCTTTGTTGCCCTTACTTGAGGCATAAATATCTCAAGCTTGAGCATGAACAGCTTTGTCTCAGGCATTGACAGCAAAACAGATGCTTTGACAGTCATGAGGAGCGATGGCATTGTCCTTGACAATCAATGGTAAAAGAGGCTCTATGTTTTCTAAGAAGCCAAAGTAAGAGTTGTCCATAGAGAGGCCAGACTTGCCACAGAGGACAGTTATAAATACTTTGCATATTGAAGAGAGCTACTTCTTGGTGAACTAATGGAAGACATCTGAGGGACTCCAACAGTATTTGAAAGGAAGTTGTGGAAAAGCTGAAGTTCACACCAAACAGCTGATGCTAAGTTTCTATTTCAATCCTGAGATACATGAGGTCTAACATTCACATTGATTTTGAAGTGGCTCCATTGGCATAGTGTGAGGAAAATCGCTAGTAATAAATCGGCGAGTCTAAATCTCTATATAACTTAGAAATGTTTAGGGTTGTCATAGAGAATATTAACTTTTAAATATTTTTAACAAAATTGAAATCTTGTGTGAGAAGCTCAATTTAGAAAAGAGCTAAATTCAAAAGCTCTAAATTCAGAGCTGCTCTGGATGAAGCCGAGTTTAGTGACGTGAAAAAGGACACCACTTCCTTCACTCACCCTCACTCCCCAACTTCTTACTTTATCTCTCCCTCCCCTTCTCCACTAAAATTTCTAGTACATCTCTCGGGAGCCACTGCAAAAACTTGAATTACCATAATATAATAGGTTAGAACCCAAACCTCAAAGATGTGAAATGTAATTAGATAAGAGAGAAATTATATTTGTTTTTCATGGATAGGACAGATTTGGGGATTTGAAGTAAATTTCAACAACATAGAAAATAACTTTATAATTACAGAACTTTCTGGAAAATAAAATAGATAATGAAATTAATTTCCTGGTCACTGGGGATATTCAGAGACCAATCAGTAATGGTGTTGAAGATTTTAATATCAGGAGAGTGGTTGTCCTTAGATACAATTTTTGTATAAAATCATTGTCTATATCATATGCAAATTGATCCTATAATAAATCCTTGGCATGAACAGCAGATAAATTATAAATATGTGTTTAAAGTTTTCTATATATCTAACATATTTTTAGAATCCATTGATATAATAATAAACTCCCTATTGCCTTTTTCCTGTTTGACTGCATGAAGACCTTTACTTCTTTGAAACTTGACATCTTTAAAAATAATAATTCTTGTTTTCTGATGCTTTAGAAAAATGTAAACCATAGGTGAAAGTAAAACATAATTGCATTTTTCCACATATATTGTACCACATATTTATATTTTTCTTCCTTTGAAATAACTACTGAAGAAAAGAAAAAGAAAAAGAAAAAGAAAACATTTGTAGGGACATGAGATAAGCTAAGAAGCACTGCAACATTAAAAGATAATATCAATTTAACTGATAAACCAATTCAGGAAACACTTGATTTTAACTCCGAAAGTAATAGATACAGAGTTGCCAGGTTACAGAAACACACTGTATATTTCTTGTTTTGAGAAGACTAGGATGCTTTTTCTCCCATGATTATGCTACATGTCTTTGCTTTCAGAAAAATGAAAACCCAAGTTTCTTATTTACATTTTCTTATATTGATATAATACATTTATTTCTCTGAGTTAGTTTGTATAAAATACATTATGTATTTCATATAAAAGGTAAGAGGAAACCTCATAATAACAAGGTGAAAAATTTATCAGAAAGCATGTAAGTATGATGAACCAAAATTGTACTTATTGACAAATAGCTTTCATTGCCTTAAGTTTCAACAATCTAAAATACATATATATTTCTCTGAAGGGGTCTTCTTAATTTTAACTATTTATTTATTTTATTAAAAAATAAGTGATTATAGTTAATATTTTGCTTTAAATTGGTATTATTTCTGGCATCTGTTTGTATAGAAATGAGGGTATTATAAGAAAAGAGCTATGCTAAGAAACTAGGAAAATAGTAATTAAAATTTCTTTAAAGAATGAAAACAACATCTATGAGAGGGGTCCAACTGTTTTTAAATATTAATACTCCAAGATACTTTTGCAGAGAGTTGTTAAGTTGTGTTATACTAGAGGTGTTGTGGAATGGCACAATAGAGATCGATTTTATATTTGAAGTAATAAAAGAAATTAAGATAATCCTGTAATGCTCACAGAGACTGCTGCACTTACACGAACAATACATCTTTTACATGATACACAGATATAACACCAGAGTTAAAAGTGAGAGAGAGAGAGAGTGAAGGTGGCCAATTTGTACATAGTGTATTGGTGAGAAACAAAATCTTCCATAGAATGATAATAACTTGGCTCTTAAACATGTTGTTGGAGTAACTATTTAAGCTAGAAAAAAAGTGAGTCAGAAGCAGATATTCCAGAAAAGATGCATAGGACATGATAATGTGACCCACATGCATGAATTCGGTTTGGCAGAAATTAGCTTATATCAATTTAATAGAGCTTAATCTTCAGGAATCCTTAGTTACCCAGGTACCTTTAATTTCTGAGGTTTTCCTTGGAGGGAAGCAGTAAACCCCAGCCTGAGCCAGAGTCTTGGAGCACTGTCGCAGCGTGCAAGTCACCCATTTAGCCCTAGTTTTGCTCTATGCGGAACCTAGGGGAGCATTTACGCTCTTTGTGATGCTGAGGTATGACTAAGATGCCGCTTAGTCTCTGCTGAGGACAGATTACCTGTGGCGGATGGAGGGAATTGGATCAGAGAGTGTTGGGCAAAGCTGGACCATCTTCTCTAATGGCTGCCAGATAAGATCAAAGGGATAGAGTTTCCCAAAGCCTCACCTCCATAGGGAGCACCTTCTAAGCAAGAATCTACAAAGTTATGGATCCATATTATAGAATGATGAGCTGAGAATGTCAATAATTGATTTTAAAAATGTCAATAAACCATGCTAGAGGAAATATTGAACTATATTTTCCTTCTATAGATAGTACAATAATACCATAAAATAGATCTCATATAGATTACCAATGAGTATGAGGCAAAAAATGTAGAGAAAAAGAATAATAACAATATACAATTATAATTTTATTACAAGTAATAATTACATTTTAAAAGTTCTTGTGACATTTGAGAACTTATTAGCTTTTTAAAAATTCTCATTCTAAATAAACATTTTATGCCAAATTTTGTATTGATAAATTCATATCCCTCAAATGAGAGCCCTCAAACTGTATAAGCTTTCTGGTTCTACATGTGCATCTGTTCTGAAACTTGGATGAAAGTATTGACCTCAAAAGTCCACTGTTTCATAACATGGCTGCTATTGGCGCATTGAGGAGGAATAATTTTTCATTATGGGTAAAACTCCCATTGTCATATATTCGGCACTCCTGATTCCCACATACACATCAGGCAATAAATGTTTGTTAACAAATTTCTTCTGCTCAGTCCAATTATTCTCACCTGTGGTCAATGTGACAAGCCCAAATGACATCACAGATTTTCAAAATCCCCTTAGAACCAAGCCATAGAAATTGGTTAATATTTACCAGCAATTTCTCCAGAGTAGCAATTATATATAGATCTTAAAACTCATTGGTTTTGTGTATGAGTATATATAGTGAACAGAGTATTAGCTATGATACAGAGTATTAGAATATGGTTTTGGAGGTCCTCACATTTTTTTTTTTTGTCTGACTGTAGAGAGATTCTTTAGACAATGAATTGGCGAGCTGTGGCCTGTGAAATCTATCCCCAAGACTTGTTTTGTAAGGTTTGTGAAATAAATAACATTTTTTTTTATATGTGAAAAAAAATAGTAATCAGGTGTAGATTGAAAAGACTAAAACATTTACTATCTGACTCTTTACAAAAAATGTTTGATATTTCTTCTTTTGATTATAATGCCACAGTCATCAACACAAGGTCAATGGCCCATTTTTACAATTTTCTCATAATGAGGCTTATCATTGTGATTATTGTAGCATCACAGCTGGGCTGTTTATATAGCTGGGCCTTAAGAAGAGGAAGTGAGAAAGGTTGAGAGAGGGATAATATGAGTGGAAACAGAGAAGGAGGTTTAGAGGATAATAGATTTTTAAAAATTCTATTGTGGTAGATCTGTTTGTTAACTGACTTGCTGCAGATCAGCGATCATTCCATCAGAGTGCATTCTTAACCCTGTTTCCTTAGTCTCTTGAAAATCCTTTCTAGGAGCAAAGTCTCCTGATTTAGCTTTGTTAATGGTGCTTCTGTTTTTGGATCTGAAGGTAATTTTTAAAAACATTTATAATAAATTATTTCACCTTTTTTTCAAACTGTGTTCCCTTGAGCCCTAGAGTTATCCTGAGGTACCTCAGGGGACTGCCTTGTGAGGAAAGGAGGAGGCCAAGTAGATGGGACTCTGGGCCTCAACACATATTTCTTCCATATCCATTCCACTTATATATATGTCTTTATCTCTATTATAATAAAAATTTAATTCCACTCAATAGCAAAAAATAAACCAAAAAAAATATGATTTAAAAAAATGAGCAGAGAGCCTGAATAGACATTTTTCCAAAGAAGATATACAGATGGCCAACAAGCACAAGAAAAAGGGCTCAACATCACTAATCATAAGAGAAATGCAAACAAAAACCATAATGAGATATGGCTTCACACCTGTTGTAATGGCTATTGTCAAAAAGACAAGAGATAACTGTTGGTAAGGATGTGGAGAAAAGGGATCCCTTGTGCACTGTTGGTCGGAATGTAAATTGATGAAACCACTGTGGAGAGAGAGATGATATAGATATAGATATAGTTATATAGATATATATATATTTATTGTAGCATTATTCACAATAGCCAAGATATGAAAACAACCTAAGTGTTCATCAATGGATGCATGGATATGATGTATATATACAATGTAATATTATTCAGACATGACATAGAAGGAAACCCAATTATTTGCAACAATGGATAGACTTTGAGGGTATCATATTAAGTAAAATAAAACAGCTCAAGAGAGTAGACAGTGATTTCTGGAGACTAGGGGATGTGGGAAATAGGAAGAGGTTAGTAAAGAATATAAACTTCAGCTAGAAGATGAGTAAGGTCTGAGGATTTAATGTAAAACATGGTATCTGTAGTTAACACTGTATTATATAGTTAGAATTTGATAAGAGAGAGAGTTTAAATGTTCTTAAACAAAAAATAATATAAAACTAGATGGAAGGAATCTTATCACAATGTGTTGAGTGTGTATCTAAATCATTAAGATGTAAAATTTAAATATCATACAATTTTATTTGTTAATGATGCCTCAATAAAGCTGAAAAAATTTAAATTACAAAAAGTTGGAATAAAAAATTAAAAGTATTGCTAATTAAGCCCATTTACTTTCTTTTCAATGCCATTAACATTTTTAAAGTAAATTGTAAAGTATTTTCAGTTTATTTTATTCTCTAAGACATTTTCTTCAATACTTCTGAGAACTGACTACATTAGCTAAAATAGAAATAAATACTAAAATGTAAATATTTTCTTTCTCACAGTTTCTAATAGTTTAAAAAAAAAACCTCACTGTAAAATATCCTTTATATTCCACTGTGTAATTCTGCCTGAATAAAATTAGGAAAATGTTCATTGAAGGTTAATTTGTCAGAGAAAATTGCTTTTGTATAATGGAGAAAAATTCATTCTTACACTACAAAATGACTTTATGTGGGGTCATTATAATTAACATTTGCCTGAGAGTAAATTTTGCACTGCTATGAGATAATACTCTATAGATAAGTACTATAGGACAAGGAATGTAGGGGATCACATCTTAGATTGTGAAAGATAGTCTTATGCAGAGGAAAAAAAGCTTTAATCCCAGAGAAAATCTGGAACAAGGAAGGCATAGTAATTTGGAGTCATCCAGACTGATGCAGAGCCAAAACATCCAAGCCCAGGCTCTTTTGTGTATTACATCTCCACCTGAATGGGGAAAAACAAAAGTATCATTTCAGATAAACTTAGATGTTGTAGGGAATTCTTTTTTCTCTGCAGCCTAACAATTTATTCATAAGATCATGACGTCACAGGTAACAATTACTCTATACCAGCCTCCAGCTTTATTCGAATTAATCTTTTCCTCCTAAAGTACACAATAAAAAATAATAATTCTGGTGCTTACCCCCACCCTCAGCAGACATAGTACCTCAGAGGGAGAAGTATATTGTAAAGACAATATCACAGACTTTGGAAATAAATAGATATCTTTCAATTATGCCTCTACCAGTTTAAAGCTATCACACATACGAATATTGGAGAAGATTTATACATAGAGGTTAAGAAATTTGAGTCTCCAACCATATTGCCTGCATTTAAATTCAACTCTGTCACTGCTTGACTGTGGACAAGTTGATTAACTTCTTTAAGTCTCTCTCTCTCTCTCTCTTTCACTCATTTCCCAAAGTGGGTGGTAATAAAAAATAAATTTAATGGGGTTCTTATGAGGATTAAACTACCTAAAGCACTTAGAGCAATGTTTGGCACACAGTAATTGATTAATAAATGTTATCTATTGCTATATAACTATGTAGTCTGATTTAGTCACAGTTTCCTCAAACATAAAATGAGATTATAATGTATCTTAAGTTTATGATCAAAAGAGATATGATATATCATGTAAAAGTCACTTGTCATTTTAGTAGACATTTAAAAAAGTAATTAGTGCTTCGTTAATCTTGCACAGGGTTTAATTACTAATCTCTCAAAGGTTATTCCAAATGCCATTGAATAAAAGTAGTTATGTTTTGTTACTGAGTTGTGGTTGTTTCACATTTTGACGAATATTTGGCATTATTTATCTTTTTGATTATAGCCCTTCTAGTAGGTGGCTTATGTTGTAACTTTTTGCTTTCATTTTGTGTCTACCAAAAGAGTAATGATGTTGAGCACCTTTTCATGTGCTTATTATCCATTTATGTATCTTCTCTAGAGAAATTTCTATTAGATTATTTTGTTCACTTTTAATATTTGACTTTGTAAAACCAAATTTAAAAGTTATATATTTTCTATCCATTTTTATATTTTTTGAAGATATATGGCTTATTTAATTTACATTGCTACATAAAAAATTGCGCAAATTTACTGGCTTGAAACAACTCACACATATTTTATATCACAATTCTCCTGAGTCAGAAGTCTGGGCATAACTTAGTGCAGTTCTCTATTGAGGGTCTCACCAGGCTGCCATCAAAATTTAGGCAAAGCACTATATCCCTCTGGAGGCTCATATAGAAACGGATTGGCTTCCAGTTCATTCAGGTTGTAGGCCGAATTCATCTTCTTGATATTTAAATGCTGGTCTTGGCTTTTTACTGGTTTTTGGCTGGAGGATGCCTATAGTTGCTTGACACATGAGCTTCCTCATGATGGCTATAAAGTTCATTAAGCTAGTGAGGAGAGTCTAAGCTCCACTTGGCTTAGACCATCTTATGTAACCAACTATTGATGGTTGTGATGTCTCATCACTGGTGCCATATTCTATAAGTTGCATTCCTACACTGAATGGAAAAGGATTAAACAAAGGAATAGACACCAGGAGGAAACTATTGGGATGTTGCTTGCATCTCTCATTTGAAAATATATTCTCTCTGTTTGTAGTTTGTATTTTCATTTACTTAATGGTGTCTTTTAGCATATAGAATTTTTAATTTTAACGAAGTATAATTTATCTCCCTTTTAAGGTTGATACTTTAGTACAATATCTAAGAAATCTTTACCCATTCCAAGGTTATAAAGGTTTTCTCCTTTAGCAGTTTTAGTATTTTAGCCCTACTTTTAGGTCAATGATCCATTTTAAATTAATTTCGTGTTAATGGGAAGTAAGTTTATGTTATTGCCTTTGAATTTAAAAACAATGGTCCCAAAACAATTTATTAAAAACATTATCCTTTCCCAAATTAAATTTTTTTTGGTACCTTATTCAAAAATCAATCAACCATAAAATAAGGTTTATTTTGGACTCAATATTTTTTTTATCATTATGGTATTTTTTATTACTATGATGTTATGGTAACTTAAAATATGGTAATATAAATCTTTCAAGTTTGCTCTTTTATTTAAAAATTGTCTTAGGTCCTTACATTTCTGTAAATATATTAGAATTAGCTAACAAATTTGTACAAACATCGCTGCTGAAATTTTGATAGTGATAATGCTGAATATATAGTCAATTGGGGGACAATTGCCACCTTAACCATGTTGAGTCTTCTAATCCATGGACATGAAAAATCTCTATACTTATTTATATTTATATATTGATATTCTCTCAGCAATATTTTATAGATATCAGTGTGTAAACATAGCATGCACTTTTTTATTTAAAAATATTGGGGTGACATTTGTTAATAAAATCAAGTAAGTTTTAAGTGAATTCAACAATATGTTGTATATATATTGCATTGTGTTCACCACCCAAAGTTAGATTTCCTCCTATCACCAAATATTTGACCCTTTTTATCCCTGTCTACCTCCTCCCCTACTCTGGTAACCACTTAGCCAATGTCCATGTCCATGAGTCTTTGTTATGTTTATTTGTTGCTTTTAGTTTTATATCCCACATATGAGTAAAATATGGTTTTCAACTTTTTCTCTCTGACTTATTAAGGTTAACAAAATTATATCAAGATCCATCCATGTTGTTGCAAATGACAGTGTTTCATTTTTCTTATGGCTGAGTAATATTCCATTGTACCACATTTTTTTATCCAATCATCTATCGTAGGACATTTTGGTTGCTTCAATGTCTTGGCCACCATGAATAATACAGCTATAAACTCAGGGTGCATATATCTTTGTAGATAAATGTTTTCAGGTTTTTGGGTAAATACCCACAAGAGGGAATGCTGGGTCATATGATAATTCGATCCTTAGTTTCTTGAGGAACCTCCCTACCTTATCAATTTACATTCCCACCAGTGATCTATAAGAGTTTCTGTTTGCCCTCAACCTCTCTAACAATTATTACTTGTCCTGTTGATAACAGCTGTTCTAACAGATGTAACATGCTATCTCATAGTGGTGCTGCCTGGTTAGGAACACAAATATTGATAAGTGTTAAGATTTCTTAATGTATGGTTCCCTTTATAATTATAAAGTGTCTATCATCATTTCTCATTACCCTTTTTCCTTGAAGTTTATTTCATCAGATATAAGTACAGCCACAACCACTTTTCTCTGTATGCTATTTGCTTTGAGTATTGTTTTCCATCCTTTCACTTTTAGTCTATATTTTTCCTTGCAGCTGAGATGTGTCTCCTGAAGGTAACACATGGTTGGGTTTTGTTTTTTGATCCAATCTGCTACTCTGTGCAATTTTATTTTTTAGTTCAATTAATTTACATTTAGGGTGATTATTGAAATATGATGTTTTCCTATAGCCATTTTATCTTTTGTTATTTTGGTAGCTTGGTGTCCCCATTGTTTCTTTTTTGTTCTTGTGTTTCTGTCTGTTATTTTAATTTGGTGCTGTTTTGTGGCTTTTACCTCTGTTCTCTCTTATTTTGTGTGATGTGTCTCATTTCTGGATTTTTAGTGTGTTATTACCATTAAGTATATGTAAAGAATAGCTGTATGTGTGTGTAACTTATTATTAATTATTTTCTTCTGCCTGTACCTTATCTCCATTCCCCTTTGTAGATTCAGATCTTTACTCCCTATCCTTTTCTGTTTTTTGTTGTCTCAAGTTATTGATATATATGCTGAATGTTCATTTCTAAATTGCAGTAGCTGCTATCTTCTCTTTTTAGAGTGTTTTTGTGTGTGTGTGTGTGTGTGTGTGTGTGTGTGTGTGTGTGTGTGTGTGTTTTCTTTTAGGGGAAGCCTTTAACTATTGTGCAATATTTAAGCTTTCCTGTTCTTCATAAGGTTTGCACTTTCCTACTTTGGTCTGCCTGTTAGTCATCTTACTAATAATTACATTTTTTTTTGTCCTTTTGTTTTAGGAAGAATGATCCTCTTCAGTATTTCCTGTAATGCAGGCCTTGTGGTGGAGAATTTCCTCAGCTCCTGTATGTCTGGAAAGGTCTTTATTTCTCCTTCATATCATAAGAAGAACTTTGCTGGATATATTATTCTTGGCTGGTAGTTTCTTTCTTTTAATAGTTTGATTATTTGGTTCCACTCTTTCCTTGCTTGTAAGGTTTATGCTGAGAGTCCAATGGTAGTCTAATGCAGAGGTCCCCAGTCCTCAAGCTTGGACCAGTACCAGTCCATGGCCTGTTAAGAACTGGGCCACACACCAGGTGAGTGGCGGATGAGCCTGTAAAGCTTCATCTGTTTTTGTAGCCACTTCTGAACACTAGCATTGCCACCTCAGCTCCACCTCCGATCATCAGGAATTAGATTCTCATAAGAACACTGGTTTCATTCCCTGGTGCCGAAAAGTTTGGGGACCACTGGTCTAATAGGTTTTTCTTTACAAGTTACTGTCTTCTTTTCACTAGCTGCCTTGAGAATTATTTGTCATTAATTTTTGACAATTTTAATATAATGTATCTTGAAAAGTCCTTTTTGAGTTGAGTTGAGTGTTCTGTTTGCTTCATGGATTTGAAAATCCAGTTCTTTCCATAGGTTTGGGAATTTTTAGTTGACTATTTGTTTGAATATGTTCTCTGTTCCCCTCTTCTTCTTCTGGTATACCCATTATTCTTATATTGCTTTCTCTGATGGTGCCAGATAGTTTTTATCGCGGTCTTTCATTTTTCTTCATGCTTAAGTCTCTCTCTTCTTCCTTCCACATCATTCCAGATTTCTATCTTGGCTATCACTAATTCTTTCTTCAATCTGGTCAGTTCTGTTTCCTAAGTTTGCTATTTCATTCTTCATTTCTCTGAATGTGCTCTTCATCTCCAGAAGTTCTACTTATTTTTTAGAATTTTAATCTTCTAAGTATTTATTTTGTTCATTTATTTTGTTTCTAAATTTCTTGGATTAATCAGTCAGAATTTTCTTGCATCTTGTTCAGTTTTTTTTTTAGAAGTGCAATTCTGAATTCTCTGTCATTTAAATCACATATTTCTATGCCTTTAAGCTTATAGTCTGGAGATTTTTCACTTTCTTTCTGAGCTGCCTTGTCACTTTGGTTGTTTATGTCATTTGATGAACTATTTCTCTGCCTGGGCATTAATAGGCGTGTACTCTGCTTTTATATATATATAAAATTATCTCTCTTTAGCAGATTGATGATAAGGGGGTTTTCTTTTGATTTCTACTAGCTGGCATCCAAGCCTCTTGAATATATGCTTTGAGGCTAAAAACACCCTTTTCTTTTCTGGTGTGTGCCTGTGTGCCCCTTCTGTAATCAGGTTGCCTCAGTCACATGGCTCTACCCCAGTGAAACGGTGCTATGGGCAATGGGGGTCTGAGTCTTTGAAGAAGTCATAAGTCTCATTACAGCCCCAACAATCAGATGCAATGTTCCATTGCTTCCTTCCAGCTCAGCCTGACTAGTTGGGTTAGGGCTGATTCAGACAGATCTGCCTAGTGTTCTTCCCCTAATGCTGTTCCTCAGATTTCAGCTGTTTTGCTTTGATATCACCACACCTGTTTCTGATACTGGCTGTAGTGAACGTTTAGGTACTGGTTGTGTAAAGTCCCCTGAAGCCTAGTACTGTTAGCTCCACTGCATGAAATATGCTGATCATTCAGGCAGCTCTGTTCCAGCTTCAAAGAGCCAAGAACTGGCTGCAAAATCTCCCCTCCACCTCCTCCTGCAGTGAGCCCTGGCTACTGCTTATTGCATCTTCTTTGTTTCTAATGCTCCTAATCTGCCTCCCAGACTCACAATTTGCCCACCTCCTGATGTTCTGATGTACAGATCTCTCAGATGTGCTTGTGTGCAGGTTGGGTGTTATTTGTTGAGTTGTAGATGTTCAGTTTGTTGTTATTTCAAGGGGAGAGAGGTAGGGCGATGCCTCTTGCCTCCATGCTTCTGACCTGGCATGCACTTTTATAAGTGGTTTAAGTATTCTATTAATTTTGATGTGATGAATAGTTATATAATTGATACTTTTTGGATTGTTTATTACTAATACATATAAATATATTTAATTTTAATATGTTTATCTTGTGTTGGTGACCTAATTTATTAATTCTAGCAATGCTTTGTGTGTGTGTGTGTGTGTGTGTGTGTGTGTGTGTGTGTATTCCTTAGGATTTTCTACATATAAAGTACTCTCTCTCTCTCTCTCTCTCTCTCACACACACACACACACACACACACACACACACACACACACACAACACAACAAACACCTGTTTCTGTCTCTATCTTTTCTTTCCTTTCTACCTTTCTCCCTCTTTCCTTTCTTTTCTCTTCCCTTTCCTACCATTTCCTTTCCTCCCCTCCCTATTTTCTGTTTCACTGAATTTTGCTTTAATTTTTTTCTCATTTGCAATTTTATTTTAAAATTAAATTTATTGGATTAACACTGGTTAATAACATTTATAAATTTTAGGCATACAATTCCATAATGTCATCTGTACATTGCTAGTTTCTTTCTGTCACCATATATTTGACCATCTTTACCCTTTTCATCCTCCCCCACACACCCTTCCCAACATACAGTTGTATATGAGTTTCCAACTGGTAACCAACATACAGTTGTATATGAGTTTCTTTGTTTTATTTATTGCTTTGTGTTTTCTATCCCACATATGAATTATGATTCGTATCCTTTTCTCACTGACTTTTTTTCACTTACCATGATACTCTCAAGATCCATCTATCTTGTCACAAATGGCAATATTTCATCTTTTGTTGATGAATAGTATTTCATTGTATATATGTACTACATTTTCTTTATGAAGTTGTTCATCAAAGGACTCAGGTTGTTTCTGTGTCTTGGATACCATGAATAATGCTGCAATAAAAAGAGGGGTACGTTTTTCTTTGAATAAATGTTTTCAAGTTTTTCAAGTAGATACCCAGAAGAAAGATTTCTGGGTCATATGATAGCTCTATCCTTAAAGTTTGAGGGAACCCTATACTGTTTTCCATAGTGGCTGTACTGATTTACATTCCCAGTAGCAGTGTATGAGGGTTTCTTTTCCACACAACTTCTCCAACACTTGTTATTTCTTGCCTTGTTGATAGTGGCCATTCAAACAGGTGTGAAGTGGTATCTAATTAATTTACATTTCCCTTACAGCTAGTGAAGTTAGATATCTTTTTATATCTCTATTGGCTGTTTATATGTCTTTTTGGGAAAAGTGTCTGTTCGGGTCTTTGTCCATTTTTTATCTGAATTGTTTTTTTTGTTGTTTTGTTTTGTTGAGTTGTATGAGTTCTTACATATTTTGTAAATTAGTCCCTTGTCAGAGGTATGGCTTGCAAATATCTTCTCCCATTAAGTTGGTTGCTGTTTTGTTTTGTTCAAAATTTCTTTTGCTGTGCAGAAGCTTTTTAGTTTGATTTAGTCCCATTCATTTATTTTTGCTTTTACTTTTCTTGCCTTTGACGTCAAATTCACAAAAACCTGTCTGAGATCAAGGTTTATAAGTTTAGTGCCTTTGTTTTTTTTTTTTATGTATTTTATTGTTTCATGTCATATATATGTCTTTAATTTTTTTGAGTTAATTTTTATATATGGTGTTGGACAGCAGTCTAGTTTTATTCTTTTGCATATCTCTTTCCAATTTTCCTAACACCATTTATCGAAGAGGTTTTTCTTTCTCCATCATATTTTTTTATCTTCTTTGTCAAAAATTAGTTGCCCATATATATATGTGTGGATTTATTCTGAGCTCTCAATTCTGATTCATTGGTCTGTGTGTCTATTTTTTCTGCCAATACCTTACTATTTTGATTAGTGTACTTTTGTGGTATAATTTGAAGTCAGAGAGTGTGATATCGCTACCTTTTTTTTCTTAGAATTTCTTTGGCTGTTTACCATCTTTTTGGTTCTACACAAATCTGAGATTTTTTTTTAATGCCATAGGGACTTCAATGGGGACTGCATTAAATCTGTATATTGCTTTAGGTAATATGGCCATTTTAACAATATTAATTCTCTCTATTCATGAACACTGAATATCTTTTCATTTTTGTGTTTCTTCAATTACTTTCAACAGTACCTTATAGTTTTTAGAGTATAGGTCCTGTACTTTCTTTGTTAAGTTTATTTTAGGTATTTTATTTTATTTTATTTTATTTTATTTTATTTATTTTATTTTATTTTATTATTTTATTTTATTTGCAATCGATGGGATTGTTTTATTTCTTTTCCTAACATTTTATTGTTAGTAGATAGGAACACAATGGATTTTTGTACATCGATTTTGTATACTGCAACTTTATTTGTTTATTGTTTCCAAAAGTCTTTTGGTGAGGTCTTTAGAGTTTTCTATATGTAGAATTATGTCATCTACAAATAGTGACAGTTTTACTTCTTTATTCCCAATTTGAATGCCTTTATTTCCTTTTCGTATTTGAATGGTCTGGCTAGTACTTTCAGTATGTTGAATAACACTGGTGAGAGTAGACATCTTTATCTTGTTTCTAACCTTAGAGGAAAAGCTTTTCAGTTTTTTACCATTGAATATAGTATTAACTGAGTATTTGTCATATATGGCCTTTATTATGTTGAGGTACTTTCCTTCTCTACCTACCTCATTTAGTATTTTAATCATAAATGGATGTTGTATCTTTTCAAATGCTTTTCCTGCATTTATTGATACGACTATATAATTTTTATCTTTATTTTGTTAATTATTATATTACGTTGATCGATTTGCATATGTTGAACTATACCTGCATCCCTGGAATGAATCCTACTTAATCATGATGTATTATCTTCTTTTAATATATTTTATTTGATTTGCTAGTATTTTGGTTAGGATCTATGTTTATCAGAGATATTGGGCTGTAATTTTATTTTTTTGTGTTGTTCTTGTAAGGTTTTAATATCAGAATAAGATTGACCTTGTAAAATGAATTAGAAAGTATTCTCCATTTTTTTTGGAAGAGCTTGAAAAGGATAGTATTTAAATCTTCTATAAATGTTTGGTAAAATTCATCACTGAAGGCATCTGGTCCTGGACTTTTGTTTTGGGGGAGTTTTGTTATTGCTCTTTCAATTTCTTTACTGTTAATTAGTCTATTTAGATTTTCCAATTATTCATGGTTCTATCTAAGAAGGTTATATATTTCTAAGAATTTGTCCATTTCTTCTAGGTTATTCAAATTTAGTGATGTAAAGCCTTTCACAGCATTCTTGTATAATCCTTTATATTTTATTTTATTATTTTTTGTATTATTTTTAAATTCTCTATTTTATTTAATTGTTCTAATATTTATTATTTTATTTTTTCTGCTAACTTTGGGCTTTATTGGTTCTTCTTTTTCTAGTTAAAATAAAATATTATATTGTTTATTAGAACTTTTTCTTGTTTCTTGAGGTAGGCCTATAATGCTACAAACTTCACTTTTAGCATGTTTTTTTCTACATCTCCAAAATTTTGATATGTCATAATGTCATTTTCATTTGTCTCTATGTATCTTTTGTTTTTTTCCTTTTTTCTTCTTGAATCAATAGTTGTTTAGAAGCATTTTCTTTAATCTCCATATATTTGTGCTTATTTTAGATTTATTTTTATAGTTTTCAGTTTTATATCATGGTGGTGAGAAAATATACTTGGTATAGTTACAGTCTTCTTAAGCTAATTGAGAATAGTTTTGTGCACCAACAGATGATTTATTTTTGAGAATGTTTCATGTGTACTGAGAAGAATGTATATTCTGTTGTTTGGGGATATAAAGTGTTGTAAATATTGATTATGCCATTTGGCCTAATGTGTCATTTAAGGCCAGTATTTCCTATTGACTTTCTGTTTGGATAACCTATCCATTCTGTCAGTGGGGTGTAGGTTCCTTAATGTATTTGTATTTTTGCCAGTTTCTCTCTTTAGGTCTGTTAGTAATTGCTTTATATATTTTGGTTCCCTCAGGTTGGGTGTACATATAGTGCTAAACATTATATCTTCTTGATAAATTGTCCCCTTTATTATTATAAAATATCTATCTTTGTTTCTTGCTATTTTTATTATCTTGAAATCTACACTCACATTTCCCTGGATGTCATTTGCTTGGAGTATCAACTTGTACTCCTTCACTTTGAGAGTATGTTTGTCTTTGTAGCTGAGATCTGTCTCTTGAAGATAACATATAGTTAGGTATTGTTTTTTATCCATCCTGCTACTCTGTGACTTTTAATTGGTGAGTTGTCAATTTACATTTAGGGTTATTATTGATATATGAGAGTTTACTCTGCCATTTTATCTTTTATTTTCTGGTTGCTTTGAATTGCTATTGTTTCTTTTTCCTTTTGTTTCTGCCTGCTTTTTAGTTCAGTGGTTTTCTATTAGATTTTCTTCTGTTTCCTCTCTTTTATGTTATGTGTCTCATTTCTAGAATTTTATTTTGTAGTTACCATTATGTTTATGAAAAAATAGTTTTATACATACAATAGTTTTTTTTTCTGGTTGCAACTTATCTTTTTTTTTTATCTATACAAGTTCTGTCCTTTTCCCCCTGCCCTTTTATGCTTTTGTTATCACAAATGATTCCTTTCTATAGTAGCTATGTTTTTGTTTCCAAATTGCAGAAGCTTTAGTCCTTTTTTTAAAAAAATGCTTTTGCCCTCTTTAAGCTTTGTGTTGTAATTAAATATTTAATACTCTATTGTGAAATAGAGGTGTGATTTTCTACTTCTTTCTGTTTATCATCTTACTCATGGTTTGTTTCCTTCTTTTTGTTTCAGATAGAGGAGCTCCTTTAAACATTTCTTGTAATGCAGGTTCTGAGGTGGTAACATTTCTCAGCTTTTGTTTGTCTGGAAAGACTTTTATTTCTCCTTCATATATAAGGGATAACATCTGGATATATTATTTTGAGTTAGTGATTTTTTCTCCTTCTATATTTTTAATATGTGATTCCACTATCTCCTAGCTTGTAAGATTTCTACTGAAAAATCTGATGATAATCTAATTGTGAATCTCTTTATAGGTTATTGTCTTCTCTTCCCTGGCTGCCTTGAGAATTCTTTCTTTGTCATTCACTTTTGACCATTTTAATATAACGTTTCTTGGAGAAGGTCTTTTTGCATTTAGGTAATTAGGTATTCTGTTTGCTTCTTGGATTCAGGGTCCAGCTCCTTCTATAGGTTTAGGAAGTTCTTGTCAATTATTTGTTTGAAAAGATTCCATGTTCCCTTTTCTTTCTCTTCTTTTAGTATACCCATTATTCTTATATTGCTCTTTCTAATAGAATCAGATTGTTCTTGTGGAGATCTTTCAGTTTATTTTTTTACTCTCAATTCTCTCTCTCCTTGCACCCAAGTTATTTCTAGATTTCTAACTTCAATATTAGTAATTCTTTCCTCCAACTTGTCTGCTCTATTTCTTAAGTTTTCTAATTCATTCTTTATCTAATTGAGTTTTTCATTCCCCAAACTTCTGTTTTGTATGTTTGTTTTTGTTTCATTCTCTTTGAAAACTGCTTTGCTTGTTGATTTTATTTCTGAGCTTATTGAACTGCCTTTCTGAGTTTTCTTTTTATTTTTGTACCTTACTGAATATTTTCAGAACCACAGTCTTAAATTCTCTGTCATTTAAATCAGTCTTCTATGTCTTTAAGTTTATTTTCTGAAGATTTTAATTTTCTTTCTGATCTACCTTATTACCTTGAGTATTCATGATACTTGATAGATTATTTGTTTGCCAGGGCATTTCAGGAATGGGATTTAAAAAACAAAAAAAGTACTGCTATACTTTAATAATTTAACAAGTTGACAAGTAGAGGGCTTTTTATTTTTTCCAGTAGATGGTGGTATAATGCAAATTTTGTTTTTTTTTTATCTTTCTACTAGTACTTCTGAGATCCATAGGTGGTGTCACCTTGGTTGTTGGTAATGACCCATATTCTCCCTGGAGGTAGGTGCCCCCTCTGTGACTGGGTCACCCTGGTCTCAGGGCACCACTCCCATGGTGGAATATGGCAGGAGATGGAGCTTTGGGCCTGTAAGTTCCCAGTGTTGCTTCCCTGCAACCAAAGGTAGCCAGCCATACTGTATTATCTGAGGTATAGCAGCTGCCTCTAACTGGACTATAAGTGGTGGGTGGGTGGGTAGGTGGAGGTAGGTTCCCAGGTCTGGGGCCCTGTTTTTTCTACTTGGTTTAGCTACATGTGTACTGGTCATTCAGGTTAGAATATTGTTTCTGCCCCTTAGGTTCTCTTCAGGCTGCCAAGTGAGGGCTATAATCCTATATTTCCACTGCCATTGTGTGAGCTGGAGCCAGGCAGGCATGGGGGTGGGTGTGGATTTGCACATCTGTGTGATGGTGGCTGCTCAACAATATCAACCATATCTTTGAACTGCATTTCTGCCCTTATCATTCAGCTCAGCCACAATGTGTACCGCCTCAAACCGGACTGGTCTTGCTTTCTCTGCCCCTGTGGCCCTCTATGTACTGTACAGTGAATGCTGCAATCTAACCCTCCACTTCTGCTGAGTTAGCAGGGCTGCTGTGAGTGTCCGACTACATCTGTAGCTTGCCTTTCTGTCCTTTCCCTATCCTACCTCCCCTGATCACTCTAACATATTTACCGTCAGATCTCAATGTGTGTCTCAGATGTGTCTGTGTATTGAGCAAGAAATCCTTTGTTGAATTATAGTTGTCCAGCTTATTGTAACTTCATAGGGAGAAACCAAGAGGTCTTTTTACTCCATCATGCTGTTTATATCACTACCTGAAGTATTTTTGAGGCGTGGGATATGTAGGCATATATTTTAACATACTGATTAAATTGATTTAATGGTAATGGGTCTATGTGACCTTTTGATTAACTTATTGCTTACTAGATATATTTATACTAGAACTGTAAATTTCTCTATTTTTATATTTATTTGTCTAAACTATTTTAGTTACTTTTAATCATTTAACCTCTGTGGGTTTTTTATTTCTAATATAGTTCATTAATAATATTTTTGGCTCTCATTTTGTCACATCAAAATTCCAAAATTTTGTCTATTTTATTGATCCTTTTGGTTTTGAACCTCACTGTTTTTATTTCTTATTTTAGTGACCAAACTTTAAGACTTCATATTGCTAATTGCTTTTTCAGCTGCACTACAGAGGTTTACCTTGGACTAGTAATTATATAAGAATACTCCTTTCTAATTTGAAGGATATATGGTTTTATATATACATAATTATTTGGATACATTTTATTGATTTATAAATTTAGTATTATTAATTTGAGGACAATTGTTCTGATAATTACTATGATTGATATATTATAGTTTCCCACTATGATTATGTAATGGTGCAATTTTTCTTTCAACTGTATCAATTTTTGTCTCAAATCTTTCTATAGGTCTCTCACCCAGGAGATTTCCCTCTGCCAGGAACCAGAATGCTATAAAACATTAACCTAATTTAAACTGGGCGTTGACCAAGAAACTACTCAAAACTTGTTTACTCAGACTAATATCTACTTGAGTGGTCAACAAAATTTTTTTCTATATTTTAAGTTTTGCCTTGAATCCAAGCTGATATAAATATATGTTGCAGTTGTCTGATATTGCCTACAGAAAAAACTTTTTAAAAAATTCACACTTTCCTAAAGTTGCACTCCTTTAATGATGTTATTTTAGGCAGAAATCTTATTTCTAAGTAACCACTTTACCATGCCCCAAATCATGATTCCTTTCTTTCCCTTATGCAGACATTAAAACCTCAAATTCAAATATTTAGCTCAGTTAATGCCTTTAGGGCATTCATGATTTCAGGGCTTCTTAAAGCTGTGGTTTTCAGCCTCTTTTTCATTTTCTGCTTCTGGAGATTTCTTTAACATCTTGCAAGGTCAGCTATGCATTCAAAAATAGCACTTCTATGTATTTTATGCTGGTAGTTTTTTTTTTTTTTCATGATGTATAGTCAGCACTGTTACTGGAAATAGAAGTAACGGTATATCTTTTCCATAAAAAAAACTTTTATAAGCCTTCATTTTTAAAATTGCAGACATTATAGGAGAGAAAAGATAAAACATAATTCATAACATTAATAGAGTATCAATATCTAAGCAAGGTTTTAATTTCTGTTTAGTTTTTATTTATATAACTAAATATTTCCTTTTTGATTTAGAAATTATTCAGAGATATTTCCTCAAGATTTAGACAGGACTCTGTTGGGGTTATGAAGTAGAGTGATAAGTCTTATGGGTGTTAAATTCCTAAACATTTAGCAATTAAATTAGCAAGTGGGATTCACATTTAGGCAGATAAAAAATAGTACTTGGCAGACTTAATATAATGCAGAATAAATTGGAAGAGATGATTAAGCTAATGTTTTTAATCAAAAATTAAAATTTAAACATAAGTTTAGTAAGCTTGCTTATTATTTGTGCATGGATTGATGTTCACAAACAACTGAAATGTAGAGCTCTCAGAGTGAAACTTCACTCCTTTTTTCACTGTCCACTCATGTCCCTTGGTAGAATAAATCCTTTATATAGGTACTCTGAGTCATTAAAAGAACTATCAATCATTCTTTTCAAAATCTGCCATTTTAACAATTATGACCTTTTTCTAAATAGCCTCTAAATGCTCATAAATGAAATAAACATCAAGCTATCTGGAAAATATTTTTCGCTATTTAATATCTCTATGTTATTATTAGTCGTTAAAATTATGAGTACTGACACATTTGATTGATACAAGGTGAATTAAATGCTAAAAGAGTATCTTACCTCAAAAATTCTCAGACTATTCAATAGACTAGTATGCATAATAAGTTGAATACAGACTATCTTTAACATATTTAATTATAGAGCCTGTTTTTGAGGAACTTCTCCAGGACTCTTCACTTCTTCCACCCTAGACCATTTTTTCCATGTAATACATCTTGAGAAATACTTTACTTTCATCTAATCTCATCATATTACTCTCCTGATTACAAATCCTCCTCAAAAATCCGCATTTCCTAAAATCATGAGATAAAACTATATACATTTTGTCCAACATATTTAACCAGCATCATTTCTATCCTTCACTTCTTACCATCATATCTCATATACTAGTCATTAGATACACCAAATCTTTTTTTTTAAATCCCAAACAAATATTTGCTCGCTACTATTTGCTTTTAAACATAAAGTTCTCCCTGCTTGGTTAATTTTTTGCTATTCTATTCTTGCCAAACTACTATACATCTTTCAAGTTATTCTCAAATATTTTCTGCCTTTTGAAAGTTGTCTGACATAACCAGACAGTATTCTCCCAATCTTCTGGGCTCTCAGAGTATATAGTTTATGTATATATTAAAGCAACTATCATATTATTATCAATTATTTATATATCAATTATTTTCTCCTAGTATGTGAACTTCAGTATAATAAGTTTCCAGTCATCATTTTGTAAAATGATTCTCATTTTTAGCTGAAATCCTAAGATAACAGGTACTGAACATTTTTACATTCTAAAGACTCGTAAGCAACTAATATTGAATTTGCTTAGGAGATAGATAAAATGGGCTTTGTAACTATCACTCATTTTCTGGCTATACAATTGATGATTCAAAAAAGAAGCTTGGAAATTGGGGATATTTCTTTGAAAAAAAATTGCTTTGAATAACAATCTATATACCAATAGGAAAAAGAAGAAAGTATACTTTTTTTTTCACTTTCAGTCTGATAAGAGAAGCTTCAAGTTAACCATTTGGAGAGTTTGATACATGTCCTTTGGCATAGAGGGCTGCTATAAACTTATACATGTATAAAAAAACATAAATGGTGAGAGCTTAACTGGAATTACATGGGGCAACAAAATAGAGGGTTGCACTCAGATGAGTTACAATATTTCTAGATTTAAAAGTATAGATTTAAAAGTTATAGATTTAAAAGTATGTAAAATGATACCTCTCAGTATTTGCCACAACCATACAAAATTAATGTTAAACAATAGTAATCTAATAAGACTTTTCCTGGTTTCCAACTCCTTTTTAACTTGGGAGATGTCACAAGAAGAGTGTTATAAAAATTCTAGCTAAGGAAATAAATAAAAAGCCAATCATGACCCTCTTTACCCACTGCAGACAAAGTGAAGCTGAAAGAAAACATTGCATTTAAATAAAATTTGTAGATTTGACAGTTTCCTGAAATGAAATTATACTTTTGATCAAAAGTGACAGGGGACATTTATCATCTGAGCATGGCTGCATAAATCAGAGGACTTGCCCTAGATTTTATTTAAGGGTCAGGATCAAATGGGATACAGGAAAGGAAAGAGAAAATAATAATGTTGGTTTTTATTCACACTCTTGAGAATTGATTTTTATAATAGTAACTGTACAATGCTGACATCCAGCATAGAGGATAACATGCAATAGTCAATTTAGAAATTATAAGTTGAATGAGTTATTCTATTCTACCAAATCTAGACCAGGTTTCTAGGCAAACTATAGAACCCATTTAAAAACTACGAAAATATTATTTGGGTGTGATCGGCCGATGCAGGGAGAGAGAGAGAGAGAGAGGGCCAAATTAAAACAGTTCAGGCTTCATTGGGGTTCATGGGCAAGGTTCACCGGTCCCAGGGTTAGGGGCTGGAGAAGTCGTGCCCTGGGAGAAGGGTGGTGGGTTTTTATAGTGGGGCTTTAAGGGAGAGGGAGTCTTCAGGGTGGCGTGATGTACTGCCTTATTAGAAAGCTGCAGCTGGGTTGGGTGCAGAAGCGTGATGGTTGTGGTTGTTCTGAGAAACCTTTGTTAGAGTTTCCCGCCACTGGGACTCTTCATGGGTGGGGGTGTTATTGCCCAATTGTTCCGGCTGAACAGGGTACACTAAAGAAAAAAAGTATAAGAAGTCTAAAGGAGGGGTAGTGGGGAAAAAAATGGCCTAGATAATAGAGGCTCTGTTCATTCCTCTCAAGACAAAATCAAAGTTGTGACAGAAACAAGGAGCAAACAGCAAGGAAAAATTACCTGGGACCTAGATGAACAAGCCATACAACTAGGGAGAAATCTAAGAAAGCACCTTGCAATGGCAGACAGCAGGAAGGGGCGAGGGCTGCCTGGTCCCAAGTGGCTAAATGAGACAGAGTCTGTGGCAACAGCAGCTGCTGCAGACGCCTCTTAAATAGGTTGTGTCAGTGAGTAGATTATCATGGTGATGGACCTACTCTGAGCACTAGTGCCGATTTGGCTGAGCACAGGGGACACCAGGGACTTACAGGGAGGCACTGAGTTGTTGGAGTGAGGGCTGAGGAGAGACTTTCTCTGTAGGTGCTGGTGGTATCCATTGTTCCTCTGTTGAGCTGTCCCCACATCCAGTGCCTTAGACTCAGCCGCCATATCTAAGAAGTCATCAAACTGGAGGACAGAGGTCACTATGCCCAGAGGATTTCCTGAAACTCCACCTTCCCCAACTTGCAGCCCTACCCAAGTTATATTCAGGTGTATCCTCTGTGAGTCAGGTGCTCCTTGATGAGCAGTAGCTAGACCCACACTGGTGGCAGCTGGCGTGGTTTCCGGTGTAGTCTTTTGAGGCAACAATAAGCACAGAATCTGTGGATTGCTTGTTGAATCTTAAGAGGTGGCTCCAGAGGGGCAGAGGCTTGGGCTAAATTTGGCCTGCAGCTGACACCCTCCCAGAACTGTGTCACTGAACAACTACTACACAAATCCACAATAATAAAACTGGGAGACTTAGGAACTTTGCTTAGCACATAGAAGCAGACACAGAAAGGCAGCCAAAATAGGAAGACAAAGAAGAAGAAACCATATGAGAGAATAAAACAGAGATCTAGAAATAATGGATTCAAGCAATTAACACATGCAGAGTTCAAAACACTACTTATAAAGATGCTCAATGAACTTATGTGACATGTAAATAAATTCAGCGAGAACTTCAACAGAGATAAACAAACATAAAAATGGAAATGAAAATTATAAAAGGTAACCAGTCAGAAATGAAGAACACATTACCTGAGATGAGAAGTATAGTTAAATGGAATAAACAAAATGAATTTAAAAAAAGGATCAAATAACCTATATAGAGGATGGAAAAGCCAAGGACACTCAATCAGAATGGCAAGAAAAAAGAAGCCAAGACTATAATAATAATTAAGGAGCCCATGGGATACTATTAAAGGTCAAAATATCCATGTCATAGGGGTACTTGAAAGAAAACAAGATGTTGAAGAGCTATTCGAAGAAATAATGATGGAAAACTTTCCTAACCTGGTGAAGTAAATAGACATAAAGCCCCAGGAAGCTCAAAGAGTCCCAAAAGCCAGGAACCCAAGAGGCCCACATCAAGACACATCGTAATTTAAATGCCAAAGGCTAAATACAAAGAGAGACTCTTAAAAGCAGCAAGAGAAAAGCAGTTAGTTACTGACAAGGGAGCACCCATAAGACTGGCAGCTGATTTCTCAAAAGAAACTATGCAGGACAGAAGGGCTTGGCACAAAATATTCAACATGATGAAAACCCAGGATATACAATGAAGAATACTTTGTCTAGCAAAGCTATCATTTAGAGTTGAAGGATAGATAAAGAGCTTCCCAGACAAAAATAAGCTAAGAGAATTTATCATCACCAAGTCAGTATTACAGAAAATGTTCGAGGGACTTCTTTAAGAAGAAAAGACATGTGTCAAAACATGAATAAAGAATGGTAGTAACTATATTCCTATCAACAAATACCTCAAATGGAAAAGAATTAACTGCTCCAATCAAAAGATAGAGTGGCTGAATGGATAAGAAAAAAAGACCCTTATATAGGCTGCCTGCGAGAGACTCACTTCAGATTAAAAGACACACAGAGACTAAAAAAGAAGGGGTGGAAAAAGATATTGACTTCGTGGACCTAGAAGGTATTGCACTGAATGGAATGGGTGGGATAGAGAAAGACATATATCATGTGATTTCACATACATGTGCAACCTAAAGAACAGAATTAACAACAATAACAAAGGTAGAAATAAATTCATAGATACAGAGAATATTTAGAGGGATACTAGATGAAAGCAGGGTTGGGGGGACAAAAAAAAAGGCAAAGGGATTAAGATGTACAAATGGATAGTTTCAGAATAGACATGGAGATGTCGAATATAGCATTAGAAAGATGGTTAATAATGTTGTAATAAATATGTAAGAGAAAAAAGAGTACTAGATTTAGTAGGGTGATCACTTTGAGGATCTCTGATTACTATGCTTTACAACTGAAATGGTATATTATTATATGCTAACTATAATTGAAAAAAAACTCATTGAATTGTACAATATAAATACAAGCAACTAATTGTTTATTATATTTCAAAAAAGACAGAAAAGGAATTTTTTTAAAAAAAGAAGTCTAATAGAGGAATATTCATGAATCAGAAATGGAAGTTATTTCTGTTTCTGGCCTTGACACCTAGAGCAATCCTAGCATTTATTGAGAACTTCTTATAAGCTAAAACTGGTGCTCAGTGTTCTGAATATAAATAAACAAATTATACATAGTCTCAATTTAAGAAGTTTATAGACTGTTGTGAAATACAAATACTAGAAAAATATTTTTTTTAACTATTACAGGTTCAGGTTTTTTTATATGCATTGGGTTTACTGTGGGCACAAAAAATGGAAGTGATTAATTCTATCTTGGCTGTTATGTCAAAAGATGTTTTGTAGAGTTAGTTATGTCTGAAGTAGGTCTGAAAAGATGAATAAGAATGTGTTAAATATTAGCTAAAATGTTTTTTAAATATTCAAGGTATAAGTTTAATGGGAAACTACATTGCCTCTAATTAAAAATTAGGTATTTATGGAGGTATACAGTCAGGGAAAGGCTCAATTAGAAACAAAACTGTTTACCCAAGGTGCCTTATAAAACCTTGGCACTGAATAAAGGGACGTAATCATGAGAATCTCAGTCCAATACTCTCAGAATTAATTCACACTATGTGGGCCCTAAAAATATTTATTTTGCTTAAGGACAAAAATAAGAATAAAGAGCAGCAGAATATTCAAATGACCAAATAGATATAGAAAACACCAAAAAACCCCCACCTTTTTAATGTAAAAATGAAATGCAATTAATAACATTACCCAAAACTAAAAAAGTAAAACTTTCAATGGATAGGTTTAAAGATTGACTATAAAAATAAAATAAAAATTAATGAACTGTGAGATAAAGCTTTTAAAAATCTTTGTGGATCACAGTGTAAAAATAAAAGCTATATTTATTACAACATTATTAACTATCTTCCCCCAAACTACAGAAAATGTAAAACATAAATTTAGAAGAATTTTGGATAAAGTGAGGTCTCATGTAGGTTTAAATAAAGTTAAAAAAAAAGAGGAAAGTTTGCTGTAAAGGCAATATTTGCAGACATAATACGTGAGAATTTTATAGTATTAATGAAATATATTAATCCTCTTAATACCAAAGAATATCAACCAAAAAAAATCCACATATTAATAAACCATTGGGTAAATTTGGCAGCACATATTCTGAGAAGACCTTGAAATACACACAAAGAAAGATAATAAAAATATTAAAAATGACTCCCATTTTTCAAGTACAAAAGTGGAAATATGGGAGAATATATATGTATATCTGCAATAAAACAACATGTGATAAATAACAAATCAAAAATTCATCATTAATACAAGTATCTTTCACAAACTAGAGTGGAAAAGAGGCAATGTTATATAACAAAAACCGAGATTTGCCTAATAACAGACCTTCATTCAAGGAAATGCTAAAACATGTACTTTAGAGAAATGGAAAGTATTTCCTGTCAAAGTCTGAAATTTAAGTAGATACCGTGAACAGAAAATGATGTAAATATGTTGAAATTTAAAAATAATACCGACTCTATAAATTTGTCTCTTTCTCACCCTATTCTCCTATTCTTTCTCCCACTCCACCCCATCTCCCAAAAATGGGTGGTTAAGAAGCTGAGAAGGTAAAAAAACCTTTTCAGTACTATGGATATAAAGTTGGACAGCAAGACATACCAAAGAGTTCTATTAAACTACCATGAATCAAAGGGATGCCTCCTAGGAGACAGCAGTTTAGTATTTGAACAGATCAGCCCATCTTCACATTATCTCAGTCATAGAATAAGATTAAGTTGATTTCTGATTGCTAGTAACTCTGAGTGCCTACTAAACTAAAATTTAAAAGTAAAAAAAAGTTAAAAAGCTTGGATAAATGTAAAGAGAAATACTTCATAATGTTTAAAAATTTTATTCTCCAGTAAAAAACTTAAAAATTTTTAAGTTTCTGTGTACCAATAAAATAGCATCAATATAATGAAGTGATAATTTACTAAACTTAAAAAAAAATGTAATAGTTCTTGGGCAACATATTACATATCTTTCTTATTACTTAAAATATAATTAATGTAAAATTATAAAATTAATAAAATAAAATATATTACTAGTGTGTGTTTGTTTATAAAACAATCTATTCAACAAGTATAGACTATATTCAAACTTATATGAAACATTTATAAAAATAATAATATTTAGGGCCGTTAAACAATCCTCACTAAAGTTCATATGATTGATATCATAGAGAATAAGTTCTTTGGACACAATCTAAAAAATCTAGGAATCAATAATAAAGGAAATAATTATAAAATTCTTAAATATTTAGATAGCCATACCAAGAGTTGGTGAGATGTGGAGCAACAACACTCTCATACATTGTTGTGATGATAAATTCTCTTTGAAAAGATGTTTGCCTTTATCTATTAATGTTAAAGAAATATTTACTCATGAAAAAGCAAATCTTCTATTAGGTACTACTGACAGACATACCAATAGACATATACAAAAAAATATTCATAACAAACCAAATATCCTAAACAGCCAAATGCATAAATAAATCATAATCTACCCAGTGGCATAATATAGCATAATAAAAATAAACCAAATCATAGGCAATAATGAATATATTTTATTTAAAAATATTGAGCGAATGAAACTAAAAATAACTAAAAAAGTACCTACTATCTAAAACAATTTCTATGAAATTGTAAAACAACAAAACTGTACTTTGGTAAAATGAGGGCATGCTTTTGGGGTGTTGTCAATATTCTACTTCTTGACATCTGAGATGACTTCACAATATTTCTACTGAGATAATTCATTAAGTTGTATAAGGAGTGATTTAGTGCCTAGGGGCTATTATCTGAAAGTTCATTCACTCTAATGTGATTACTCATACATCACCATTAATGCTGATGGTCAATATGGACCTTAGCTGAGGCTGTTTATTAGAAGATCTAAACACACCCTCTCCAAATGGCTTGTGTTCAGAATATGGTGAATAGTTTCTAAGGATGAGCATCCAAACAGAGGGTTGGGGGAAAGTATATTTCTTTTTCTTCTTAACCTCTGAACCCAAACATCATCATTTCTGTTTTATTTTCTTTATCAAAGTATTATCATTGGATGCCATCTAAATCCATTGTTGCTCCAGTGATGATGAGGGTGCCTCAATTCTTTTCTCCAATGCAGTAAAGAATTACAGATCAGTGAATTTTAGGAAAAGTAAGATTTATTAATGTACATTTCAAGAGAGAAACAGGCTATGTCAGAGAAGGCCCCACCCAGAGTCCCATAGAAATGGAAGGTCTGCATTACATTTGGGCCATGATGAGAGGTTGCAAGGACAGTGCTAGATAATTGACATGTGAAGTCGTTTTGAATGACAGTTGGCTGTTACATAAACTTTTGTCTGCTGTGCATGCAGTTACCCAGAATTCAGTCTATTATAATTAGATTCATGAATTCCCAGGCATATGTATGGTATTATAATTATGGTATAATGAGGCTAAGGTCAAGGAAGGACAAGGGTGAGACTAACTGCACAAGCACTTGTGGCTGAACTAAACCAGTGGTTATTTTGTGGCTTTTTACTTCCTTGTATTTCAGGATGTAAGGATATTTTTAACTGTAAAATGGGTGTTCCTGGGAGGTCCTAAGGGAGGACTCTGGGTTGGGCCTGCATTTCCCTGTTACTCATGTCTACCTAACTGCCTAACAGAAGCAGTCAAAATGGTCAGCAGCTTTCAGTGGGAGGAAAAATAGGACTCAACTAACCATTGGAACGTATTAAATTTCTGGGAGATTATGTGAGAACTAAAATATTGTTTTATCTGTAAAAGAATTTTGGGCTATCCTCTGTAATAGCAATTACTAAAGAATTTTAGAAGCACAGACAAATTTGTGCTTGAATTAGAAAATTCTGAGAACATTTTTAAGTGCTAAAATCTAGGAAAGCAAAAGCACTAAGGAGTCTCTGGTAATGAATGATCAAGTAATAATGAGTAAGTTACTAAACTAAGTCAGTCATCTTTAAGTTTTATATAAGGAGATGAAATTGCAAAATTAAAAAAAATAGAACCAATAAAATTCTTTTATCTCTTTATGTCAAGATCTCAGTGAGGAGGAAAAGAGTTTTCAGGATTGTGACATGAGTAAATGAACAGATAGCAATGCCATGTGATCAGGTACAGGATAGAAATCGATATTTTAGTACATATTTAATTTGAGGATTTCCCAGTAAAACCCAGAGAGCAATGTAAGCAGCTAGATTTGTGAATCAGAAGTTTGGAAAATTTTGGATATAGCAATTTTGCCATTCCAAGAATACAGATAGTCAAAACACACACACACACACACGATAATCCAGAGAATGTATAGAATAATTTTATCAGAGACCAGCCTTTTGTGGATACCAACACCAAAAGGTAAATAGACAAGAAGTCTGCCAAAAAGACTGAGTAGAAAATATAGAAACAAAAGAGAGAATGATGACAAAGAGAAAGCATGAAGTTTGGAGAGGGATGTTTGGAAAGAGTCACTAATATAAAATACTGAAGTGCAATAACTTGAAGACTAAAAAGATTATTAGCCCTTTTTGTTTGTTTTTCTCCACAGTTTCAAAGACATTAGGATGTGCCACTTATCAACATAAATATATTCTGAAATATGTGTCATTAGCAATTTCTTTGTTGCATGAACATGAAACAGTACACTTACACAAACCTAGATGGTATAGCTTATCATAATTGTATGTGCTATATTTTTATATAACTGGCAGGTCATTAGGTTTGTTTACACCAACATCACTACTAACAGGTGAGTAATACTTTGTCCTTTGAAGTTAAAATGGCTAGGGGTCTCTAGATAATAAGAAATTTTCATCTCCATTATTATCTTATGGCACCACAGTTGTATTTGTGGTCCATAATTGACTGAAATGTCGTTATGCAGTTTATAACTACATTGACAATTGCCATAGGGTATTAAAAAGAGTTTAGGTAGCAAAATGCTCATTGAAATAAATATCTAAAGTGAGAAATTAGAGATTGTAAATGTATATTAGAATTTTTGAATTAACTAAGGCATGAATGAATACATGAATAAATAAATGAACAATAGTTTTCATAGTCATTAGAAAACAGCATGAAAGTTTAGAATAAAAATTTTTATGTTTTCTGAGCAATCTTGCAGCAAAGAATGATAATTTACTTTAATTCAAATGGTCCCCAAATTATTAGATCTTATAATTTTTTCATAAAATATTTGTAGAAGTACCAAGCTCCTGGAAAATATTGACACTGGTATCAATTTTATGAATCTAGCAGCTCAGAACTGAGAGAAAGCAACGGGATAGGGCAATAGCTAATCGTTTGTTAGATTGCTGAAGAGGTTTATTTACTTTTATTTTGTTTTATGATGGAAGAAATTTGAGCATGTCAGTGTATATTTAAGTAGAGGTTATATATTTATTTTTTATATATATTTAAGTAGAGGTTAAAAATATGGGAGCAAAATTACTTGATAATGCGAAATCCAGGGACCAGACTGGCTTCAGAATCGGACAACTTAATGCAAAGTAAGATGATTTGAATTTTAGGTACTTAATGAAAAAAAAAATGAAGGGAAACATTGTGGAAGAGACTGAGAATAGCACCATACAGATGAACAAATCTCATTCCATCTCTAGTAAGGAGTCAGAGTAACAGTTTAGATCCTGTTCTGCATATAACACTGAGAGAAGAAAACACAAGGATACATACACACAGAAATATGTAGATGCTTTTTACATGAGGCCAAAGGCCAAGCAATTAGTTTAATACCAAATGTTTCCTTCCAATTAGAGGAGAAGTCTCTGCCTCACTTCTTCAAATTCTCTTTTCCAGTGAGAGTTTGAGTTGACTAGTTATTTTTTTGAATCTCTCTATTCTTGCTTCTCTGGTCCACTTGCTCAGTGAGTTCTTGTTTACTTTGCCATAGGAAACTCAGGACTAACTTCTGCTTTCCAAACCAGCATTTTCTGCAAATGTGTGTACATGTCTGAATTCTTAAGATGAAAAAACTTCTTACATACTACAATAAAAAATATTTACTTTGATTTAATTTTCAGAAACTCTCATATGATAATTATTTGATTAATCAAGGCTTTTTAAAAAACTAATAAGATTCTCATTGAATTTATAAAAAAATTTCCAACAACTTATATTGAGTACCTCTTAATTTATTCCCACATGCTAGCATACTCTACTTCTTAAAAAAAATTATTTTAAAAGTTTAATTTGAGGCTCATAGTATGCAATTTGGATTAATTATCTAAATCTATTGAAAGGCAAATTACTGTACTCTGAGAAAACCGTTTCCTTAGAAATGATGTGGACTTTGACAGTTCCTAATCCAATAAGATTTTTACAGTTTGGGCTTTCATAACATCTACTTTGTGTAGTTATGCAAAAGTAAAATGAGAAGAGGGTTGTATCAATCAAGGATCTGACAAGTAGAAGCTGATAGGAGTAAAAAATGCATTAGAATGACACACCTGGAATGAAATGCTGACAGCTGTAATGAAGTAATAATTAAAATGAAATAAAATGCTCTAGCAATGTTCGCTGATTTAGATCTTCTGAATTTACAAGCAAATAGGCTCTTGATTGAATAATCAATAAAAAATAAACTTTTGTTATTTATTTTTAGATGTGCTGCACTTTCTGAGGTTACTGTGACAATGAAATCATGTTTGAGATTTAAAGTTGTGGAGCAGGTAGTAGGAATGGCCAGTTGGGAGGACTCAAAAAACAGTTCCTTCTAGTGTGTGAATGCAATAGATTTAAACGCTCAAGATTGATTTCAATGGCATGTACTGCCTGAGCCAGCCAGCTAAGAGCGAACAGTTCCTGAGTGAGGATTAAGAAAAAAAGAAAGAGAGAAAAAGAAAGAGAGAGAGACAGAAGATAGAATCCAGAGGGCTAACAGTGAATACTGAGCCCCGAGTTTATTTAGCACAGCATATATATACCCTTGGAAGAGCATGAGAAGCAACACCCACACATATGCAAATGATTACTGACCTTTACATAAGTTCTCTCAAAACATCCTTGTTCCTATTTTCGACTCTTATTCCCTGGGGCAAGAAATGTGTCTTATTCCCTGGGGCAAGGAACATTCAACTTTTTTCATTAAGCCAAACTTCCTCCTTCACTAATGAGCTATCCATTAAGCCAAACTTCCTCCTTCAGTAACAAGCAATCCATTAAGGAGCCCACCTGCTCTGCAAATTTCTAGCTTGCAGGCAACTCCAACCCTGTCTGCAGGGCATCAAGAATTGCTCCCAACATGTTACAAAGTTCTAGATAGTGCATTAATGACTTTGAACTTTTATTCTGACCAGATTTTTTACAGAATCAAGTGTAATGGCAATAAGTAGGAAGGAAAAACTGGAAAAGAGAATACATTTAAGAGAAAAAGGAATGCTTGAGATTAAGCAATATTTTCTTTCAGGTGCTCTGTGAGGCACAGTATAATCTATGAAGGCATGACTGAACTTTCTGCTTCCTCGAATGATCTACACATAGGTAGTTTTACTTGGTTTGAAATACTGAGTATCTAGAAGTCTGGGATAACATATCTCAAAAAAATATGTTCAAAAATAAGGTACATAATTGATGGTGGGGATTCTAAGTAAGAGGCTAAGCTAACAGAAAGTATGAGAAGGAATTCAAATGAGTGAATTAAGTCTTGAAAATAAGTGTCAGGTCTATGGCCATGCCACCCTGAAGAAACCCCATTTTGTCTGATCTCGGATGCTAAGCAGGGTCGGGCCTAGTTAGTACTTGGATAGGAGACCACCTAAGAAGACCAGGTGCTGTAGGCTTAAAAAAATTTTAAATAATAATAATAAGGGATCATAAACTAACAAGATCCTTGCAATTTCTGAGGTCAACTAAGGGTTGCCTCACCTAAAAAAATTAATAAAAAATAAGAAAAGAAGTGTCAGGTTGTCAAAAAATGAGTATAGACTAAATTTAATTTAGTAAATAATATAAATAAGCTAAAAGATACCATGCAGGATTTATGCACTGCTTAACACATTTTATAAATGTAATAAAATATAAAAAATTTTGAGTGATTTATGTATATAAATTTTGAAACTAAATGAGCAAAATATTAATCATTTAGGAGATATAATACCTATTAAATATATAGGCTGTAGCAAATAATATCATGAGAGATGTACAAACATTATCTTACACAGAAAGGAGTCTTCTAAAGACAGTTCTAAATCCTAAATTCTTTTGTCCTATATTTATGAAATCTAACATATAATTAAAAATTAAAAGAGACTTCTAAAGATGATATTTAAGGGTCTCATATAATTCTAATCATTTAACTGTATATACCTTATAAAGACTTTCTACTTTGTCCATGAAATTTAGTGTTTGTATGTGTCTGAGTTCGTAAGCTGAAAAAACACTTAAACATTAAAATAAAAAACAACAACGTTGTCTAGTTTCTGTTTTAGGCAGAAAATATTTTAAGGATTCTTCTAGGGACAAAACTTTATCTGACCATGATCATCCCACAGTGAAAGCAGATGTCTGTACAGAAAGAAAGATGAGAAAAGAGTTGAAAGGTGAAATTCTGTATGAAATTTGGTTTTGATGCACTTCAGTTTCACTTCCTTTGCTCCCAAGGCCTGCTATTACTTGACATATATTTTAAAAGCTTTTAAAATTTATAAAGAAAGTTCTAATTTCTTTAATGTTTCACCTGAGAAAGAAGATATAAGAATGTCAATGATTTGGATTTTTCATTACTTAATCTATTGTTTTTACTAGGAAGGTTTAAATATCTTTTCAAACAACTTTGCCTTTTGAATAAATATATTTTTAAGAATGTAAGTATCTAGTTGATAGATGTTGAAAACTTTTTTTAAAACAACTGAATGCTATTTTATATTTTTTTCTATTTTTCATTCTGTTATTCTTAATTTTAGCAAACATTTATCAAATGCCTCAGATTTTCCTGCAAATACTGTTATTGTTGCTTTTTACCATACACTACAAACTCAGCAAAAACATAAAAACCAAGGCTAAGCAACTATTGTTTTAGTTCTGAGAGATTTCCAACCCTTCATTTGTGTGTAGACTACAATGAGGAAACAGTTGTATATGACGGCATACAATAAAGTGAACTGGAATGGATCCTTTATTTGCTTCTTGGAAAAAAAAAAAAAACTTAAAAAAATTACTTATTTTTCTAATACCTTTTTATACAAAAAGATCAGGAGGTCAAAAGTACAAAGACATTGAAATTGATAAAAAGAGGTATAAAATACTAATGTTGCAAGCTGTTATACCAGAGGTCCAAGTGAATTGGAGAGGCCACACCCCACTGAGGAACAGTTGCTTCTGTTTCAGCAGGTTGCTGGCTGGGGTGGGGATGGGGGTCAAGATGAGGGTTATAAGGTCTGATTTCCTCAAGGGATGGCAGATGCAGATTTCCTGATTTATAAAGATCACAAACTCACTTTTTTTAGAAACTTCAGGTTTAAGTCTCTGAGGTTAGAAGTTAGGTGGTGGTTTTTCTTGGAGGGTTGAGGATGACCAGGAGGGGACTTGAGGGAGATTGCCAAGAAAGTTCTGTGTCTTGATTTGGGCTGATGACATGGGTGTGTGTAGTTTGCCAACATTTCATGGAGCTATACACACGGTTTGTGTCTTTCCTCCCAGATAAAAATATAAAAAGAGAAATAAATAGGATCTTTCTATTTTATGATAAGAATATAAGAAAGATAAATTTCAGTTTTCTGTAACTATTGTTATTGCTAGTTTTATTATATTAGACATTTCAGTGTTTTAATTATAATTTTACACAGGCCTGTAGGTCATGTTTGTTTATTAATAACTCTTATCTGAACAACATCTTAAACAACCATAAAGAACAACAGCCTTAGTGTCAGATCCTTTTTATGCTGATCTAGTATTTATGACTTCTTGTTGCTGTTCCCTGTAGTTCTTATGGACCATTTGCTAACCATTTAGTCTTACACACTATCAAGTCCTGACTATCCTTTTGTTGCTACTAAAACTAAACAAATCTTATGGACTTTCAAATGAATTTATCTTCTGTATATGTTATTTTAATTTCTGTTAATGGATCCATTTATGCCTTGACTTTAACATTTCACTTGATATATGCTTTTCTGGTTTCCTATCATATTGTAAGATATAGAAATCTTAGCAAACCTTTGTCATGGATACTCTTTGGATAATGTCCAAATTAGGTATAGATTCTTGGCACCTATATAAGGTGACATATAATGGAAGATATGACTGACAGTTCATCCACCCTAGTCATTGAGAACACTTACAATTCCCACATTTTAACAGGAGACTGGATAAAATATAGATAATATATACATATTTTTATGGCATTCATTTGAAAAGGAATAAAAAGCACATAAATAAACAAATAGAAACAATAAAGAAAGAAACTTGAGCAACTTTAAAGAATTCATTCACTTGTTCATTCATTTCCTCAGAAAATATTTGTTAAAAATCTATTATTTGCCAGACAGTAGTGCTGGTAAAATGGAAATGAATTAAATATTCTAGTGGATGACTTACATTTATAATTTACAATAGAGTGAAACTCTAATGAGGCAAATAGAAAAAGGTAAGTGTTAAAAGAAATCATCAAAGAAGAAATGAAAAATTAAGTGAGGGAGTGGGAAATTTGATGATGATCATAGTGTGGAAAGCCTGAGACCTGTATAGCTTGTGCTAGTGTTTGGTTCTGCCAGTAAATCAATTCAAATTCTCTGTATGCCACTTCATTCATAGATTATAGTAAGATATTGATTAGCAAATGCCATACAGTTGTCTCTTTGTATCCACAGGGGATTGATTACAGGACCCCTAAGTAGACACCAAAATTCATAGATGCTCAAGTTCCTTGCATAAAATGGCTTAGTATTTGCATATAACATATAGACATCCTCCTTTATACTTTAAATCATCTCTAGATTAATTATAATACCAAATACAATGTAAATGTTATATAAATAGGTGGTAAGAAATAATGACAAGAAAAAAGTCTGTACATGTTCTGTACAGATACAACCATTATAGCCTTAACTACATAATACATATCAGTAACAAATAACTTTTTTTTTTCCAGGTATTTTCAATCCTTGGTGGTTGAATCTGTGGACGTGAAATACACATATATAGAAGGTCAATTGTAGTCATATTTTTATTTCGTATGACTAATGTAAATTAACCTAAGTCTATTTCTAATATTAGAAAAACTTTCTGTAAATTCTATTCCGTATTGGAAAGTCAGAATTTTCATCATAAATCTTGGAATAGTAGAAATTTAACCTCGGCTAAGGTTTGTAAAAAATATTTTTCTGAGTCAGTGTAATTTTCTTTAAAGTTGTCAAATTATTTTTTATGCACACACAAACAATGGTACCCATCCTTATTTACTTCTTGACTCAATTAACATACATGCATTGGGTGACCAAACTATTATTTTTTCTTCCAGATTTTCATAGGCACTAATGTGCAATTTTTCTCAGCAAGCAGAAGTGCTTTTTTCAGAAATTGGATTGTGAGAAATTTACATTATTCACTCATTAGAATTATAAAATTTTCTAAAACCACAAGGAGATATTACTTTTCACCTGTCAGACTAGCTATCATCAATAAATCAACAAACAAGTGTTCATTAAAATCTTTAAATTAAAAATGAATAAAATTTTACCATTTGTGACAATATGAAAGAACCAGAGGCTATTACGTTAAGTTAAATAAGTCAGACAAAAAAAGAAAATACCATATAATTTCACTTCTATGTGGAATCTAAAGAATGAAACAAACAAATAAATAAAACAAAAACACATTCATAGATACAGAAAACAAACTGATGATGGCCAGAGGAGAGGAGGCTGGGGGGTTTGTGAGAAAAAGGTGAAGGGACTAAGAAGTACCAATTAATAGTAACAAAATAATCATAATGATGTAAAGTACAGCATAGGGAATATAGTCAATAATATTGTAATAACTATATATAGTGCCAAGAAGGCTAGACTTATCAGGGGGATCATTTTGTAAATTATATAAATGTCTAACCATGATGCTGTACACCTGAAACTAATATAAATACTGCATCTCAACAAATTAATTTAAAAAATCATAAATTTTTATATGAAATTTGAGTAGACACTTGAAAAAGGGAAAATAACACCAAAAATGAGAAATAATTTTACTAATTAGAGCTATAAAATTTAATTATAGAAGTAACAATATGGATTATTACAATCAAAAGGTCAATATTGAAACTCACTCCATATTAGCAGCATTTCCATAAATGTAGGCAAGATATTTTCTGAAAATGCAAACAACAATTCAAGAGCTCTTTGTAATATTTCTACTGAAAATTATACACTAGACCAGTTCAGGAAGAAATCAAGGAAATGGAATTGAGGTATAAATGAATGTTACTGAAGACAAGACATATTGTCTAGAGAAGCTAAAATAAAAAATGCACACTAGCTTTCCTTTTTTTTTTCATCTGAACCATGTGTAGGTGAATTTAGACTAAGCTCCAATGGGCATGAAATTATAATTTTTTTTCTATTTAATTTTTTAACAAATATTACACATACAATTTATTTTATAGCTGTAATTCATATTATATTTTATTACTGTTCATTCTAAATATCAATCTCTATTTTTAAAACTTGAGGAAATGCCACAGTTTTTACTTGTATAAGAATCATCTTACTAAAGATTCTTTTATGAACTAACACATTTTTAATAGGCTTTCTTAAAAGCTTCGGCACAAAGTTTTTCTATTCTTAGTGTAATAGTTCATAATTTCATCACTAAAATATTCTAGCTATTTGCTACCTTCTTTGTTCTGGAAATTTGTAAATGCCAATGAAATACCATAAACATATTATATTGGATTGTTTATCATTTTGTTGACTAGTTTTTCATCTTTTTTAAAAACAGGAAATCAGTTATTAGAGTATGTTTTACTTTATTAGTAGGTTTTCCTATAAGCAAGCACCTATATTCACACATTTTTAATTTAAATTTTAAACTGTGAAAATTGGTCAATTAACATAAACAAAAACTTGGACACCTTACTTTAGAATCATTTCTTAACAATGCTGGAAGCCCTTATGTGGCTCTTCCCCAAACTTTGTAATATCTAGAGAGTTTCTTACCCAGCTAAGAGCCTCTCAAGGCTGATCAAACTGCTACCAACAATAGTCATAAACCATCTCTGGTGACAAGTAATGGATTCTCAATTGTGTCAAAGTTTTTGCTGCCTCCATAAATTTCAACTAAAAGTATTGTCTGCTTTGGTCCTCCAAACTCTTTCTAGAGCTGGAGATATAGCTTGAAAACTTGCTCTTTGTTTTAGCTCCATCCATTTCCTTTCCTTTTCTCATTTCTGCTTATAAGAAGATTATGCTATTCCTCATTTTCAAACTATTTAAAAATTCAATTTCAGATACATTATTTTCTAGCATTAGAAAAGTTGGTCAAATGACACTTTGAACAGGTTTTAAAATGATGACCTTTAGAGATTTGTAAATCAAATTAATTTCCTTTAGATTTTTTAGTTCAGAGAGGCTCATGATAGTTCCAATATAAGGGGTTTTGGTTTCATTGAAATAATAATCATAAATTTTGAGCATAAAGGAAGTGGCAGAAGATGAGAAATAAAAGGAAAAAAGAAGGTAGAGAAGAAAGAGGAGGGAGGAAAGGAAAAAGAGAAAAAAAAGAAAGACAAAATAATTAATACCCAAACTCATTCTGAAACTTTTTCATATTTAAGCTGAGTAAATAATGTGTAATTAGTATTAACATAGCTGAGATATCTGTCACTGCCTGTATTACTTTAAGGGAAAATTGAGTTAGGAGTTAGGGTGCTAATTGACACTACTAATTGATAGTGCCTGTTTCACAGCTGGTTTTAAGTATTAGAGTAAGGGGCTAAAATTTACAACTTTATAGTTAATTACTTATTACATTTACAAGCAGCTAATAGCATTGTACAGTGACTGTGATTGAAAATACAGAAAATGTAATACTTCCTTAAAGACTGCAATTCGTATCCAGTCATTTTAAACTTATTGACTTTTGAAAAGTATATTATCTCTAAAACTTTTAATTCATATGAATTTGTTTTCGATTATCTTGTAGTTTATGTTCTAATTCATTATTTCTGTGAAATACATTTCTGATCCTGTTCTTGTTCTCAGACTGAAATGTCTTTCTTCATTCTGTCATTTCTTATTTTCTTTACTGGGATTTTTAAAATGACAAGTGCTAGCCAACTTCTACAGTTTTGATTAGTAGAAAAATTGTAAAGATGATTTGGGCCAGCACTGAAAACAGCTCACTTAATCTCTAAAGTGTCAAATGACTATAGTATTTTCCTCTGAAAATTTGTTTACTTCAAAGGATACATGTTTAACTTTTTTTTTTAAGAGAGTAGAATTGCATTTAGAAGATTGTTATAAAGGTTTTCAACTTTATGCATTGAAACAAAATGTCATATAGGGTGAATGTAGTAACCTAAAAGGCTAAATAAATAATTATAATTCAACTTCAGATGTTAAGTCAGTAAGAAATACAGCACATGTGAGTTGAGTAGATTCCAACACAGTTCAGGTTATTTATTTTTTCTTCTATTTAAATTTATTTTTTCTTTATATTGTTGCTACAAACAACTCAGAATCAAAGAACACACAATTAAATAGCAACAATATACTAATGAACACAATATAAAAAATATACCTATAGTTCTCCAAAAGATGTGAAATGCAGTAATTACTGTAAACATCTTTCCTTACTTTCAGGATTCTAGTATAAATCTCCTAAAAAAAATGCAGTTTCCAAAGTATGTATTTATGTTTTGTTGAGTATACAATCACCCTAAAACTTTTGGCTTTAATCAACAAATAATTTTTGTCCCAATTCCTTGAGTACACAGGATAGCTCTTTCAGGCAGCTCAGATGATCACTGGTTAGCAGGCAGCATGGCTGAGATGAGATGGTCTATGATGTTTCATATCATATCTGTCAGTGAATTCAATATCACCTAGGGGATGAGGATGACTTGGCTAGTGTGTCTTATCATTCAGAGGCAGCTTGGCTCATTCACACAGTAGGTGGTTGTAGAGTTTCTAGGAGCAGAAAGATTGCAAAATTTGCATGCCTCAATGCAAAAATACTTCATTTCTTCCTATTTCTGTCATTTACACTGATCCAATCAAGTCACATGACTAAAGCTATGCATCGATATAGTAACAGAATACCCAAGGGCAGGATAAAGGGATCACTTATTGTTAGTTTTTAAAAATTTATCTTTACTTATTGGGAGATATAATTTCTAGAGAGGTAGTCTATTTATGTATTTAATAACTTATCAAAACTTAAATATTCTTAATATGTACTAAGCTCCAGATATATATTGGAAAATACAAAAAAAAAATATGCAGCATATAGCCTTGGGATTGAATGTTTTAGTATCTTCCATACTTTTGAGAAAATTATACCTTAATGCTAACTGACATCCACAACACTACAGGAGAGATTTCTAATTCTCTTAATACAATTTTCATTCTACTGGTTCCTATATGACTATAATTTTAAGGTGGTTCAAAAGTAAACCCTGAGCTACTATAGACAATAGGAATGTTTAATTCTCTTTTAAAAAATTACAGTATGCCCATGTGACTACCTAATAAAAGAACCATTTTAAGAGTTAATAAAAGCATTTTAAAAAATGGTTTATACAACTCTCCTTCCCACTGGCGAAACATGAGCATCATAATAAAGTATAATATTAAGTTATAGAAGACAAGACATTTTAAGGGTCACATAAAACAAAAGAAAGATTTTTTTAATTTAAAGAAATTTTGAAAAAAATACATAAACAAAATTTTTAAATAATTATATTATTCCAGGGCACACACACAAACTACACTCCTTGCTTGTGTGGTCAGGTTCAAGTCTCATCAATGGAATGTAAGAAAAATGTATATATGCTATTTTTGGCCCAAGGCTTTTAGGAAATGAGTTAAAAATATATGAGAGCAAATGATTAAACAGAAAAATTAGCATTTTCCTGTTAAATAAGCAAGAAATTGTGCTTTGGTGTCTTAGTTAACTAATATGGCTCACTCTAACATTAAGTGGTTCAATGAAAAGAGTTTAGGATTGAAAGTCTAAATAATAGTCTGTTTCTATCACAATTTAGTTGTGTATTATAAAATTACAACCATTTTTGTATTTGTTTTCTCATTTGTAAAATATGATTGAGTACTAAATGATCTATGTATTCTATTTTAAAGACCCATATAATGTTTAAAATTACTTAAAAATTTTTATTAAATCATGGCTGTGTATTAATAATGTTCACCTATTATTTACTAAATATTAAGGTAGAAAACATTATTTGATATTATAATGAATTTTTATGCTAAAGCAGACATGAGTATCACTTTAGAGAATATTGTAAAGACAAAATTCATTGCTAGTCTTCAATCTTTACTGCTCTGCAGAAATATATTTTTACCTTTTATTTATTACTTTAACAGTATACTAATATTTGTACACTAATATCTCATGTTTATTTTTACATTATAATTATATAATGCATACATATAATTTTGTTATTAATAAAAATACCTTTCTGAAAAATCTGATGATTGTTAAACTATACTATACTAAAATGTCTACAGGGCAAGAGAGCATGAATTTATAAATTAAACAAGGTATATAAAAAAAGAGAGGGGTGCAGATATTCAGAACTATGGAGAATAGGTTCTGCATAAAGAGTTCAAATGTAATTTTTTTAAATATTGGGAATTCTGAGAAAAATATATCTGATGACAGAATAAAATTCACACGACATCAGTTGTGACCTATACTATATGCCTCCCTACTTTCTCAATCAATCACTTTATCTTGGCTTTAGTCTAAATGAACTAGCATTTTATATATGGCAGGCATTATGCTCTGCTTTCAGAAGGCAATAGAGAGCAAGATACATGCTTATTTCTAAGAAGTTATATTGGCTTTGATTCATAGTTTTAATACCATGGTCATTTATCACTTTTTTTTCACTATTACCTTATATTCCTTTGCCCCATACCTTTTATTATACCTTGCTCTGTAATACCTAATCCTAGTTAAGACTTCTCCTATTCTTACATCCATTCTGAGCAATATGTATGAATAGAAGCATGAAAATCAAGTCATTTTTTTTCTGCCATAAATTAGGTCTTATTTTAGGAATGAAGAAAAAAATGAGAAATCAATTGGCCCCAAAACGTCATAAAATAGATGAGAAAATTAGTTTTTTTATTTAATATTTCTATTGATTAACCTCTTTACCTCCCCGCCCCCAACAAATATATTACTGGGAAAATAAAGCTGAAAGAAAAGTGTACATATAATTATTTTTCTCAAAGTTAGTTTATAGAAATTATATATTTGAGATTTATCTATTTTATGTTTTATATAGCTTATTTCAGAAAAACACAGAAGCTACAAACATATTGGATATGCCAAGATAGTTAAGTATATATGGAATGTTGTCCTAAACATTTTTATGCTCTATTTTGTCATATATGGGATAAGAAATTTCTGTCTGCATGTATTAGTGAGGATTCTTACATCTGGACAGAGCATCAACTCCAACTTGCTTAAACAACAACATTAAAAATATTGATTTATTAAATTAGAAAGTTCAGAGGACAGTCTCGCTTTAAGAATGTCTAGATCCAGATACTCAAATAGAAGAGACATCAACTTCTTAGTCCCAGGACTTGCTTTTTTTCCCTGTGGCTTCTTTCTCCTGCATGATCCCAACCTATTTATGTGGCATAAAAAGCCAAAAGAAGTTCCAAACTTATTACTTATAATGAGAAGAGAGAAATAGATACTTTTCAGCAAAATCCTCGGGATAAAATTGATTTGGTTTAGACTGAATTACACATGTACATCTGACCTAATCGCCAAGGTCAGAATAATGAAATACACTAGTTATCCACATCTAGATATATTGGTTGTATTTGGAGATGAGTACTTCAAGTACCATTCAGTCCACTGAAAGTAAAAATCACAGAGGGAACTAAAGTATTGTTACCAGAAAGGCCATAGAAATGAGTAAGGCAAACTCTCCAGGTTTTTACTATTATACTTCATTTGAGCAATGCTGAGAAATTATATATATATAAAGTTTTGTAAGAAGTATAAAGGAATGTGATATGTATTCCAAGTCACAGTGTCACAGTTTAAATTCATCTTGGTATTAAAAGCCATAGAAGAAAAATAAGAATGAAATAAAGTATTACTAATAGTATATTTGCTCTAATATAAATATAAAGTATATGTGATGGAATTTATATCATTATAGACTTAAAAAAACACAATGAAAATTTTAGTAAAATACAATTGTACATTTACTAAAACTAGGTATTATTCTATCACATTATTTTTCTACTTTGTTACTTCATTTTAATAAGCTAGTTAACTGCAATATTACTTAAGGGCATAGCATGATACTTAACTAGGTTCTAAGAAGTATTTTGTATTTTAATTACATAAATATTATAATTTTAATAATATTATAATTTATAACATTACATAATATTATAATTTCCATCTTAAAAACATATTTTCATCTAAGAAGATGACAAAATTAATTAGAAAAAAAAATTAATTAAATAAAGTGTGATTTAATCATGTGAGCATTCATTATGACACTAAAATTAAAGCATCTATTTCAGAAGGTAGATAAGAAATAGGGCTCAATAGGTCAAATATTACATTTTAAAACCTTACTTATATCAGATTTAATTATTTAATATAATTTTATATTGTGCATTCTGTGATTTACAATTACTAAGTCTTTTACATCACAGTAAAATAATCTAGTAAATTTTTTTATCCTGAAAAATTTTAGAAATTTTTAGTTCTAAAAAAATAAGTGTTTGTGATAGTAATACTTCTGCTGCTCAGAAAATTCTTACTCAGTCTACAATGTTAAATATTTACTAAGGTTTTTTTTTTGTCAGTTTTGGTAGCAGATGTCCTACATTAAATAAAAAAATAGATGATATTTAGAGAAATGATTTTCTCTTTTATTATTTTCTACTAAAAAAACCTCTTCTTAAAGAAAATCACATTTTGAATTTTGTGATGAGAAACCATATTTATTCTTTACCGGGGAGTACAACACTTTAATTCCAATTTAATACATTCAAATTTGTTCTGTATTTATTTTAAAGCATTAGATACCACCCACACAATCTGAGTACTCAGCTACTCAAAGTTTATTATTGTCTCCAGCATTGTTATTGCTTTTGGTATTCTGATACAAGAAAAGAAAGAGCATATTATGCTTGCATGCTTCATTTATAAAAGATAAATCATGTTTACTGATTTATCAAGGAGAAAAAATAAATCATATACAAAAAAATGCTTTTGGAAATATGCATTGAAGGATAGAATTTTTTAATGATCTTATGATTTCTCAGAAAAGTAATCTGATATTACTTTCATCATTCCTTCTAACTCATGAAAATAATAGGAGACATGAGTGTTTCAGAATACTTAAGTTCTGAATTACCACATGCAAAGTATTTATTAAATTCTCTTTTATAAATATGATTTTATCTCTCCACATTATTAGTCTGATGAATGGTATCTCTTATGTGTGTTTTAAATACATGTCTTCTGTGATACAGATGTTATTATATCTTCATTTTTTTGACTCTATGAGAGAGAAAGTTACTTTGCTGACATAATTACCATATAAAAGTTATTGAAAACCTATATTTACCCAGATATCATCTTGAGAAGTTACTTCTTGATTTTTGTCACAACACTTCAAGATATGAATTATAATCTCTGTTTTACAGACAAGGAAATTGAGGCTCACAGAGGCCAAGTAACTTGTCTAAATTACTGAAATTACTAAATCTTAATACTTACATGATAAGATGATTCACTGGCAAAAATCTACATTTTTTTATGTGCTATCTTTCTTCTCTCTTCAAATAAAAGAAAAATGTCAAATCAACTATCTAAACTTTGACCTTAAATCACTGAGAAAAAGAAGATCCAACTAAATCTAAAGCAAACAGAAATAAGGAAATGATAAAAATAATTAGTGTGGAAATTAATGAAAGAGAGAATAGAGAAATATAGTTAATCAACAAAATCAGAAGTTGGTTTTTGAAAAGATCAACAAAATTGGCAAAATTTTAGCTAGTTTTAGCAAAGAGAGTGAGAAAGCAAGAGAGCAAGACAGCAAAAGAGAAAAGACCCAATTTACTAAAATCAGGAATGAAAGAGGGAACCTTACTACTGACATTAGGAACCAAAGAGAAATGTTATGAAAATAAGGTAATACTATTAAAACTGTATAGTAACAATTTAGATGATTTAGATAAAAGGACAAATTTCTAATAAGACACAAAATACAAAAACTGACTCACGAAGAAGTAGATAATCTAAGTAGACCTAATGAGTGAAGCAATTGAATTGGTAAATCAACAAAAACTCAGACATCAATATTTTCATTAGTAAACTCTACCAAACATTTAAATAAGAATAACAAACCTTATTAAGTTTTTCCAACAATTAGAAGGGAGGGATACTTTCCCATTCTATGAGACCCTAATACCTAAACTACACAAAAACATTATAAGACAAAAAAAAACCCGAAGATCTATACCATTTACACACAAAAAATTCTCAATATAATAGTAGCAAATCTGATTTAGCAACATATAAAAAAAAAGATTTTATAACATTGTGAAGTGGACTTTATCCCAGAAATGCAAGTTTGATTTTACATATGAAAATCAGTGTAATGTGGCATATTAATAAAGTAAAAGACAGAAAACTATATGATTATTTAAATAGACTCCCCCCAAATGAACAAAATTTACATATTTAAATTAAAAAATTTTTAACAATATAGGAACATTTTGATACAAGGTGTTTATGAAAAACTCATAGTTAGATAAGGGTAAAAGACTATATATATTACCCTAAGATCAGAAACAAGACAAAAATGTGCTTTCTTATCATTTTAATTCAACTGGATGTTCTAGGCAGGACAATTAGACAATAAAAATAAAAGTCATACAGTTTGAAAAGGAAGAAGTAAAATTATTTCTATTTGTAGATGCAATGATTTCATATAGAGAAACTCCTTTAAAAATAACTAAAAAATGATTAGAAGTTACGAATTAGTTGAACAAAGCTGCAGGATAAATAAATATCAGTGTACAAAAAAAGTTTCTATACACTAACATAAATAAAAATATGAAAACAATTTACAAAAATGCCTAAGATATAATTGCAAGGTAGTATGGCAAGCAGTTATTTAGTTATGTAAAAAACTAGCTTACTCTATTCCAGTTGCACAACATTTTTATAGAGGATTTATTATTTGAATATTACATGCTAGGCTTATTTCAAACTACACTCCTTTGTAGGACTTTGAAAAAAAAGCAATGCACAAAACATATATCATTTCTTTTCTCATATAGCACTCATTCTTATTTGGAGACACAATGGATTAAACAAACAAAAATGAAGCATGAAACAAACACAATGAGAAGGATAAGGAATGCTGGAGTTTGGAACATTTTTTATATTAAGGTGAAAGAAAAACTTTGGAAGGAAGACCTGTAGAAATAAACTTTGTATATTGTGACTTTAAAACTTCATATTTCCTGATGCCTACCTATACATCCTCATTAACAGTCTCTTCAGGGGACTGGGGGCATCAATGTAATAAACTTGTCTCTGCCATAAGCTTCCTTTCCTCTCCTCCCCTTACTATGACCTCATGGCATTCAAATGCACCATGGAAATCCCCTCACACCTTTACCTTGTTTGCTCCATTCTAACACTCAGTAACTGCACTTGCCTGAGAGTCCTCACTCTCTCAGCTCCTTTGGAGCTTCTGCCATATAGCCCCCCGCATACTGTGTCTCCTTCTTCTAGGACTTAGCAGTATAATAAATCTTTTTCACTTAAAATAAACTTCCCCATAGTGTTAGTCCCATAATTGCAACCGACAGATAATCCAAAAACAGTATTTGGAAATATCATTATTCCTTAGAACACACCTGTGGCTATTTGAAAGAATCATGTTCCAGATATCTGTTATCAAGAAAAAAAGCATCAGGAAAGCATAAAAGAACCGGGCCTACCTGGCCACTAGGCACCGTAGGCAGAGTCCAGAGCCCATGATATTTTTCAGGCACCCAAAAATGTTTTACATCTTTAATTATTTTCGAAGAAAAAAAATGTATTGATAAACAACATATAAAAAAATCCAGCCTGGATTATATTTACCTCTTAAGCAATAAAATCATAAAATGTTATTTTTAATATTTTTAATATTCCAATATTTTTTACTTAGAAAGAATCTGATAAAGAGAAATGTTTCTGTGCCTATGAGAGATGAATGCATCCCTGGTAAAAAGCTGAGTGAATGAGAAATGTCAGATAGAGTTAAATTCGAATAGTTGGGGTTTGGTAGGACAGATTTCAGAGGTCTTTAAGGCCATATTTAAACTTGGGCTTTTACTCTGAGAGAGATGAGAATCAATTGGAAAAGTCTGAGCATAAATTAATATTTTAAAAGGATCATTATTCCTGTACCATGGAGATTGTAAGGGCAATAGATTATTGAAGATATTGACAAAATCGAAGGTCTAATCATCCTCGAAGCAGCATGTTTCTGGCAGAGATGATGTGAAGTGATCATCTACAGAATCTATGTGTCAAACATCTAAAATAGCAAAATTAAATCCTCCAGATTACTAAAATAGTAATTTGTAAGAATTTATTATGAAAGTAAAAATAGTTGAACAGCTGAACAAGGCTTAGAAGTATATTTTTATAGGCTGGCTTATAGCGTAAATGTGTGGATGCTGTTTATTCTTTAGTTATTGCACTGGAGTTACCCTAGTGATAGAACATTGTTTAAAAGTGGTTTCCTTAGACCAATTTTGGGAACAACTTAAGTTTCATTTATGATTTTTAGAGTCGTTTACTAGAAGTGACTCAAGCTTCACTTTTGCAAAATAAGCTAAATTAAGCGTGTTTATGTGGCTTAATTGGCTTTGTTTGCTCAGGGAATTTTCAAGTCTAGTCTCCATTTTGTACTAAATTTTTATATAAGTTAGAATCAACAGGATTTGCTGATGGTTTGAGTCTGGAAGTGTAGACTCAAAAGAAAGTAATTAAAAACAGAGGAGATTAATTTTCCTAACCAAAAAGAAACATGGATCAATCTCTATCTGCCTACTCTTCTCCAGTAAAAGGCCATACCTTTTTTCCTAAGATCTTTATCATAGCATGTTGCTTCTTTTATACTCAGATAAATAAATGCAGAAGTATAAAGTACGATAATGGCTGAATAGTGACAATAATGATAGCATATAAACTTTTTGTGATTTCTTTTCTGATATCAGGAGTCATTTTTGTATATTAGGATCATTTACTCCTCAGTTTCCCAAGATGGTGTTAGAAGCAATCACAGTGGATATCAGATGTCAAAATAAATATCTGTGTCCGTGATTTTCAAATAAACAGTGCCATCATTGCAGAGGCAATGAGATTTTCAAAAAAGGAAGTGCATTAGGGACATAGCCCAAAGGGAGCAATTGAAAGACAAGGTGGTGTTGGGGGAAAAGGAAGAAGCACCATGTGGAACCGACTAGCAGATGCCCATGAATACCTGAACATTTAACTAGTTTGGTTTATTTTTATAGTGATTCTTTGATCTCATTCTCTTGCTCTCTTCTGAGTAATAATAGTACATGTGAGCCAGCTTCCCAAAGGGAAGAAATGCCTGCAAAAGAAAAACTAACTCTCTAAAAATGAAGATAAAAATCATAACTGTGGCTTCATTAACTAAATGGCCAATGAACTGAGCCACAAACCAAACTCGGTTTTCTGTAGAAAATTGTAATACAATCACAATGTAAAGCATGCACTAAGTATATAGGTGTGTATTTGTGAGAACTGTGGTTTATGGAAATTATTGCCAAGTATAAATTTATATTTTTTTCTGGACAGTAATGAAAAGCACAGTGGAAAAAATCTTCTAAGGTTTGATACTCTAAACTATAATGAAATCAATGAAGTCCTATTATCTTACTGTAAATTGATTTGTTTTAATTATAGCACAAAGGAATTATCAGAAGCACTCATAGAAATAGCGATTTGTCAAAAAAAGGTTGAGGTGCACACCACACATTTTAGTTTTAAGAAGGATATGTTTTATATTTACATCCCTGAACAGGCATCCAGATGATAGTGATAATACATGAAGATGCCAATAGTGAGACACGTAGTCTTCCAAATGAGACGAACTCCAGTCACTCACTCGCTGCCTTTTATACAGATCACTTTGCCACTTGCTAGAGTTTGCTTTAGTTTCTGGCTTTTCTGTTGACCTGATTAGCTAAATTCAGTATTTAAATTTTATGTATTTATTCATTACTTGCTTCTGTCAATTTCCCAAAAAGATTTCAGGTGAGTTTAACTGGAGAGCCTTAAGAGAACCCTAAGCCTTCTTTTCAATTCACAAATCATTGACACTTCGGCATAGGATGGCCTTATCAGGTCTCTAGAATTTTGCATTTTATACATGGTACTTGTATTATTTATCCTGAGATGTTCTCCCTGTGTATCTGCTTGTAGTTTTGATGTTTTGTTTGGACTCAAATTTACATGTTCTGCATACTAATATTTCTTATTGGTTTGAATCCTTTCACTATTCAGAAAAAAAGATGTTTCTTAAAAAGGAAATATTTTTAAAATACATAATCTCTCTGACCAAAAATTATTTAGTAGTTGAAATATTAAGAAATATTTAATTAGAATGGTTTTGGGGAAAAGAAAAAACGTTAAGACCATAACACTCTAGATAGCATCTGAAATAAGTTATCACCATAATGAGCTATCCTATGAATTTAGATAGGTGAAAGCTGTTGAAACTATTATTTATACTATGCAAGCTCTATCCAAGATAATTTGTTTAACATTTAAATGCTAAATACAGTCTATAGCCTTTGCCACCCTGAATAAGCCCGATTCCGTCTGATCTCAAAAGCTAAGCAGGGTCGGGCTTGGTTAGTACTTTGATGGGAGACCACCTAGGAAGACTAGGTGCTGTAAACATAAAAAATAAAAATAAAAAATAAGAGATTATAAGCTGACAAAGTTCTTGCAATCTGTGAGGTCAACCAAGGGTTGCCTTGCTTAAAAAAATAAAATAAAATAAATAAAAAATTAAATACTAAATGCAAAGCACTTTCTTTCTAAGACATATATTATATATAGAGAGAAAAGGCTTGTCAAGACAGAATTCTGTTTATTTCACTGTACCTATTCTAAGACATAGAATTTTTAATTTGTTGATATTTTATGACATTAGCAATTTATGACATTTTATGACGGTAGGTAAATTAAAAATATGGTATAGAAAAACCATGTTTATAACTCCTCCAAATACCTAAAGGTATTTTGCAATTTTGGTATTTCTCATTATAGATTGGATATGTGGATATACATTTTGTACATATATATGTACATATAGATTGGATATGTGTACATACATTTTGTACATGTATATGTACATTTTGTACATATATATGCACATATATATGTACATAATATATGTATACATATATAATATATATACATTTTGTATATATGTACAAAATGTATATATAATTTATATTTACATATTAATCTGATTTATTTTATTTAACAATATACAGTAATTTTTTATAATTATACTTTTTGCCATATAGTTTTTAAATAGTCACATAGTAATCTATCATATCAAAATTCTGTCTCTAGAAAACAGATTTTGGCTATTAATATTTACATGGTACTAAAAATTGTATGGAGCATTCTTAACTATGTCTCTGAAAACATCTCACAAATAATGCAGCCCTGTCTAACCAAAACCATTTAATACAAACCAATCTTTTATGAATCAAAATGTTTTTCTCTAGTATAATAATTTGATTATATATGACTTTTAAATTATTTTGCTAGATAATGTCTTTTTCCTTACTTAAAGTAAGATCTCTATCCACACAGAGCCATGGCGATTTCGATTAACAGTTATATCTCCACCAGTCAGTAAGTGTTCAGTACATTTCTACTTGTTGCTCTATCTCTACCTAACTACCATGTGTCTTGGAAAAATACATACCCACTTAAATGTCTTCCTTCTAGAACTTCCATTAAAGGATGGATACTGTATACATTACCATAAGGCTAGAGATGTTTTGAAAACAAATCATGGCAAGATCTTGTCAGAAACAACCCATTTAGCAATGCTCCTGGCATGTGGCATTTATTCAGCCAGATGATTTTATGCTTATGAGAAATGAGAATTTTTCTGTACCTACTATTTTATTTTTTTGTTTTATCTCATTATTCTTTTGATAAAATCTTTGTATTTCTCTACAAGTGAAACGTCATTATATTTTATAGAAAATCTCTTCAAACTCAGAACTCAACATTACCACACACTGCCTCCCTTCTTTGATACCCACTAAATTAGAAAATGATCCTCTCTGTCATCTGGCCCACTCTCACAACAGATTTGTAAGAAGGTTCTTACAAATCTCCTCTAGCTACTCAGAGTCTCTCAAGATTCTGTCTTTTAACTTTTATATTGAAATCTTTCTAACTTTTCTTAAATCTACAATTTGTATTTTAATATCATATACTGTATTCTATATTTTAGGATTAGACTTGTAAGCCTGATGCTTTTATTGGATTGTTGGCCCCGTTCTTGATTTCAATTTCACCTTGAAAGAGTTTTGGCCTATGTCTTTCACCCCAGATTCCCACACCTCAGACAGAGCAAATTTACATTTAAGTTAACACTAAGGGAATACAAAGATAGTCTGTGTTTATGGATTGGAAAAAATCAACATAGTTAAAATAGCCATAATGTCCAAACCAATATATAGATTTAATGCAATCCCCATCAAAATCTCAGTGGCATTTTTTTAAAGAAATAGAACAAAATATCACCAAATTTATATAGAATCACAAAAGACACCAAATAGCGAAAGCAATCTTGGGAAAAAAATAACAAGACCAGAGGTATCATACTACCTGAATTCAAATTATACTACAAAATGACAACAATCAACACAGTTTGGTTTAGGCAAAACAAATAAAAAAATGCAAAAAAAAAAAAAACCCAAAGAACAAAAACAAACAAACAAAAATCACAGACATGGAGACCAAAAGAACAGATTTGGTAATCCAGAAATAAACTCACATATAGATGGGCAAATAATTTTCAACAAAGAAGCTAAAAACATGCAATGGAGAAAAGAAAGCCTCTTCAATAAATGGATAATTAGAAAGCCACATGCAAAAGAACTAGACTGCTTCCTGTCACTGTATACCAAAATTATCTCAAAATGAATAGAAGATCTAAATATAAGACCTGGAAATAATAAATTACATAGAAAAAATATATAGGTTTTAAACTCATGGACCTTGATTTTAGAGAGGATTTTATGAATTTGACCTCAAAGGCAAGGGAAGTAAAAGCAAAAATAAACGAATGGGGCTATATCAAACTAAAAAGCTTTTGTACAACAAAAGAAACCATCAACAGAACAAAGAGGTGACAAACTGAATGGGAGAAAATATTTGCAAACAATGCCTTCGATAAGGGTCTAACATCTAAAAAACTATATAAGAACTATATAAAAACTATATAAGAACTCATACAACTCAACGATGAAACACAAACAATTCAATTAAAAAATGAGCAGAGGACCTGAACAGACAGCTTTCCCAAGAAGACATACAAATGACCAACAGACATATGAAAAGATGCTCAACTTCGCTATTAGGGAAACACAAATCAAAACTGCAACAAAACAGATACCACCTCACATCTGTAAGAATGGCTATTATCAAAAAGACAAGTAATAAGTGTCGAAAAGATTGTGGGGAAATGGGAATCCTCATATACTGCTGGTGAGACTATAAATTGGTACAACCAGCATGAAAAACAGTATGTAGTTTCCTCAAAAAATTAAGAATAGAATTACATATGATCCAGTAATCCCTCTTTTGGTTATCTACTCCCCAAATTTGAGACATTTGTTTATTAAGATATATGTACCCCAAAGTTCATTGCAGCATATTCACGGTGGCCAACACATAGAAACAACTGAAATGTCCTTTGATAAATGATTGGATAAAGAAGATGTGGTACATATGTACAATGAAATATTACTTGGCCATAGGAAAAGATGACATACTGCTATTTGCAAAACCATGAATGGATCATGAGAGTATCATGCTAAGTGAATGATTCAGACAGAAAAAGTTGAGAACCATTTAATTTAACTCATATGTAGGATAGAAAACTGAAAACAACAAACATACAAAGAAAAACTCATAGACACAGACAACAGTTTAGTGGTTACCAGAGGGAAAGGGGGAGGGGGTGAAGTAGATAAGAATAAAGGGGTTCAATACATGAGGAAATTTGAATTTGTGTGGTGAATACATAATGCAATATACAGATGATGTGTTATTGAATTATACACTTAAAATCTATATTTTATTAATAAGTTTTATGCCAATACATTTAATAAAAAATAAAAAATAAACAAATATTACTACTAGGTCTATTTGGTTTTTATTCCATTGTTTACTTGTATATTAATTTACAAGTAATTTGCTTCCAAAAGAAAGTTGAAGTTATATATATATATATATGAAATACATATATAAGTCCATTAAACAATGAAGGCATAATTGAGGATCATACTGTGTTATATTTCCCTTAAATTTATTTAATATTAAAAATAACCTTACTGTTCTCCACATGCAAAATCCATAATGAATGGTGAATGTTGGTGGTTAGAAAAGAGAAAGATTGGCATTAAATAAAAGATATTATCTAATGATGATTATAAGACACTTTACACTTATGACTCACTGTGTGCTTATGTTTAATAATTTATAGAAGAAAAATGAACAATTTAGATATATTAATATCTCTGGGTTTAAAATAGTGACATTCGTTCTTTCATAAGATATATACTGCTTTTGGCACTGGGCATGAAAATATTACCTGGCTACATGAAGTTATACCATTTTGAATGTGTAATATTTATTTCAGCATGCCAATTTTAAATGCAGGGATTAAAATGATTTTTAATTTTTGGAACAATAAATTTATAATTTAATTGGCTTGCACCCATACTTTTCCCCTATTCGTACAAAAGCATTCATAATATTGAATTGAAAAAACTTTACTTTCTATTTAAATTTTTATGAGTTAATAACAGCAGGAGATTAAGAAGCAAATACATTGGCCAAATGCCATTGTTCTGATGGAATTCTGTTTTAATGTAAGTTTTTTTTTCTACTGGAGATTTAGAGTTTAAATCTGAGCCCTGAAATTTATGAAATACCGCAAAAAGAAATCTGCTTTAATTTTGATTCTCAGTTGTATATTTCTAAACGTGCAGAAAATATTTGCCTCCTTTGAAGGTTAAGTGAAATGTTCCCTAGTTTGAAGATTAAGTAAAATGTATCCTAATTTTTAAATTCATAAAATGTTAATTGTAATAATATTTTCCCATAACTTTGTGTATTGTTATCTGTTCTGATATTTTTAAGAACAAGAATGGTAGTAAAACTATCTCTAAAAAACTGAAAAGATTTGCAAATAAGTGCAGAGGAAATTGATGCTAAAATCTTGAGGAGGCAAAGCAGCATGGAGCTTTTGAGGAACGCATGTTAATTGGTAAAACTAGTAAGAAAAAAATGATGAGGGGACGTAGTCTGAAACACAGCTAGGAAATTAGGCACTTTCCCCTCGTATCCGTTGAAGAGTAAATGTTTCTCTCACAGACACTGAGTTTGCTGAGCCAAGAAACTGCTAATTTTTTCCCTACGCTAGACTGCCATGAGGACATCTCTCTGCCTCTGAGCCTGGTATTGGCTGACACAAAATCCATTCATTACCTACCTACCTTTTCACTAAATCTCCACAGACAGAATTGCCTCTCCTTCCTTTTTGTAGCTGTTACATTTTACTTACAGGTTCATCATATTATTTAACACATCCTGTGTGTTTTATTTTTAGAGATTCATCTCTGTGGTCACATCTTAAACATAAACTTTTCTGGTTCAATAATTTACCTCTCAATCGTCTTAATGTCCCTTCCCACAGGACGACTAACGGGAGCTCTGGCCAGACATGAGACTCGAGGTGACAATCTGCAAGAGAATGGGGGATGGGGGACAGGAGACGCGAAGAATGGAGGCAAGACAAAGTTCTGATCAAGCCTCGTTTATTGTAGGTAGGGGTAGAGTATATAAAGGGGAGGATTTGCATAAGCACGGTTGCCTTGGATATCGAACCGCAGAACATTCCATTTCCTTATATGACCCAAAAATGCAGAAGGGTCCCGGGAGAGGAGGGGGCTGCAAGGTCAGATTAGTTGAAGCAAATGGCTCAAGGGGCCCAGGGCAAGTCAGGGCATGTCAGGGCAACTGACTTTATGCTGTCTGTCCTATCAGATAGCACAGGGTGAGGCAGACCCTGTCCCAAGGCGAAGTTGCCTAGATCTCAGGTATGAGAGCCTTGATAAGAACGGCTCCGGACATCTTAATATTGTCAAAGCATGGATTAGATCACCTTGCAAGTAGATACAAGAGATGTTTATTGAACTAACCTCTAAAATTTACAAGGTGCATTTCTGCCTTTATTATACTTATTTAACAAATTTTATCACTGTCATATCAGCCAGAGGCATGCACAATTACTACTTATCACTCAAAATCAGTGAGAGTAGAGAGTGTTTTTACAAGGCATATTTGTTCATGTTCAGTATATACAGGAAATTCACAAATTAAGGTACATTTATATAAATTATCAATGTACACATTATAGAGTAAACATCCTAACTGTGGAGAGGGGCTACAATATTGTTAGTGGAGCATTAGCAAGGTCACTTGCTAGCAGAAAAATATCACATCACTAACCTAACTTTTATCAGGAATAAAGCTGACATTTTAGTCTTGATATTCTTTATTTTTCTATCTTTCAATGGGTTTTACTTCAAAGAGAGAATATCACGTTATATATATATGAATTCCTTAACCACAGCAAGGATAACTTAGGTCACTATAGTGGCAAGAAAAATAATTTTTAATTAGTGGCTTGGACTCTAAATTCACAACAAGGAATAGAGAAAACAATATTCCTAATGGGATATTTTCAGAAATATAGGAATTCTTCATATATAGGCTAGAATATTATCAATAATTGTGAGTCATTGTGTTTGTTTGCCTGAGTCCATGAAAACTCCAAGGAAATATGATTAATTTGCTGTGAGAGAAAAGGATATAAAAAGTGATTGGAAAGGGAATAGATAAATGTATCTTTTAATCTAATGTTTCATAAAGGGATGAATTTTATATCATATCTAAATTATATACCTTGATAAATTTTAAAAAATTCATAACAAGAGAATTGCAACTGATTGTGCATGAATAAGAAAACTGTAGATCTGTTACATAGATACTCAGAATCTGACCATTTTCAGCTTAATGATATTTTTGAAATCTGGATGTCTGTGTCTAAAACGTTTTAAAAGAGCTGTGTTCAACTGAAGGTACTTTTTGATTAAATATACTTGAGCAACTGTAATTTATTATTTAAAACAGTTCTTATCTAACAAATCAAATGAAATGACTAAACCAAAATAGAATTCCTTCTAAGAACACATGATTTTACTGTACTTCTCTATTATAATCTGTACTATTCTTTCCAAAGTATTTGACTTAGAATACTGTAGTGTTATAAATGTACACTTTTTTTTTAGTTCAGTTAATTCTCTTTTAATTATTGAATGACATTTATTTTTAAAATGGATGATCACTAAAATTTTTTTGAAAGTTTTTATTTCTTTAGATGCTTATTGTACAGGGTTTTTTCAATGGCACTAATGACATTTTGGGACAGAAATTCTTAGTTATAGAAGGCTATCTCATCTTAAAGATGTCTAGCAGCATCCCTAACCTCAAATCAATAAATGACACTAACACACACCAGATGTGACAACGAAAAATGTCCCTAGATATTGCCAAATGTCCCCTTGGAGGCAAAATTGTTTCATACTTATTGAGAACTTCTACTAAGTGTTTAAATCTCAGATAAACATTTTAAACTGTATGAAAGAAGAAAAGAGTCAAATGTAGATAGAATTTCAAATTGCAGAAAAACAGCATAGAGTGGAAAAACAATGTTATAGATTTTTTTTCAAATTTCAGTAACCTAAGTTTGTATGTGAACTATTTTAGGCCAGAGGTGACATAAAAATGAGGTATGACAGAGGAGAGGGTTGAAATGGCAACTGATTTTAAGAAGATAACGTGTGAAGTATAGGACATTAATTTAAACCATTCAAAACTCATTCAAGGTAAACTCTATTTACCTTGAAAGAGGAACTGCTGAAAACTGAAATGAGATGTGCCCCCTGGGAAAGAGCAATGTTCTTTCACTCCTGTTGTTGGCTGTTGTGGGTCACTCCTCTGCTCCACCCAGAGTATTATTTGACATAATTAAAAACTGTTCATGAATAATTATGGCAACATTTTTTAAAAGTGTTAATCAAAGCACAGATTTATATCAGCTAAATTTTTTTTTCCCAAAACAAGAAAACAAAAACAAACCTCTTAAAATTTTTAAAAATAAGAGAAAAAATTGTACAAAATTTCTCAAATATCAGATTTTTTTTAAATTAAAATATAAGTACTAAGCAGTTACAATAAGCCAGGAACTGAACTATATGTGGACATACAGCAAAAAAGAAAAGAAAAAGAAAAACAATCTATAACATATATTTTCCATAGACAAATAAAAATAACTATTATAGTACATCAGAAGATGATAATTGCTATAGAGAAGTGAGGTAAGGATCAGAAGTGCTAGGTTAAGGGTGCACAATTTTAAACAGAGCTTTTATAAAATCATTCACTTAAAGAGATGACATCTACACAAACACTAAATGTAAGAAAATCAATCTGAGGGAACAGCACGGGCAGGAGTCCTATGTGTAAATGTGTGTGGGTATCAAGAGAACCACAAGGAGGGCTGAATTGCTGGAGTGGATAGCATATGAGTGAGGATAGTAATGATTAGGACAAGAGGTAATCCTTTGGTACTGTGAGGATTATTGTAAAAATAGTGTGTTTTACTCTGGGTGAGATGGGGAGAAATGGAGAGTTTTGAACAGAGGTTATGCGTGATTTGATTTGCAGTTTATAAATTACTTTCTGGCTGCTACTCTTTTGATAACGAAAGGAGGGTGGATCAAGGTCAGAAACAGAATAATTACATATGAGGTATAGCAATAATCACATGGAGCATTAAGGTGGCTTAAACCTGAGGTGTAGCAGTGAGGGTGATGAAAATTTTGAATTCTGGATATATTTTGAAAGCAAAATGGAGGAGTTAAAAAAAGTTGACAAGAATGATGCCAAAGTTTTTAGCCTTAGTAACT